>JADBJO010000947.1:470425-487925 GCA_016801955.1 Conus betulinus
TGACAGAGCGAAGTTTTTGTGGTGTTCTTTGTTTAGTTTGTATCTTGTTTTCTATTCCCCTCCATCCCCCACCCCCATCCCCCGATCCCACGCATACACACATGTGCGGCACATAATTCACACACACACACACACACACACACACACACACACACACACACACACACACACACACGAGAGAGAGAGAGAGAGAGAGAGAGAGAGAGAGAGAGAGAGAGAGAGAGAGAGAGAGAGAGAGAGAGAGAGAGAGAGAGAGAGAGAGAGAGAGAGAGAGAGAGAGAGATTTAAAACCATTCGACTCGATTATCAACTCATAATCAAATCAGCCTGGGTCTTCTTCGACTTTGAAAAAAAAAAAAAAAAAAAAAAAAAAAAAAAAAAAAAAAAAAAAAAAATCGCCCATGTGGACTAATTCGTGGGTTGTTCATATATAATTCCACACCGGCTGAGTAAGAAAATAAAAGGATATACATTAATGTATACGCAACACACAAACAGTTTCACTAGTAACCGTTGTGTGTTGGTGCTGAGGCGAATGTCATTTTGGTCACAGGATTTAAAAAAAAAAAAAAAAAAAAAAAAAAAAAAACAACAGTATTCAGGATTGATTTTGTATGACATAGGCCTTGTGAGTTAAGGATGGTGATCAACATTCAACTATTTGGCTGATTTTCATCAGTGAAGCTAGAGAAAAATATAGTTTTGAACGGAAACATCATGAAATATGGGTATGTGTTTTACTGCATTGATGTCATCACTCTCTGTCTGCGGATCTACAAGAAAAGAAAATGAAGACAAATTATTGACGCGTTCCAATAGCACCCCCACCCCTCCCTTCCCCCTCCGTTTCTTTCTTCCTTTATTTTTTTTTTTTTTTTTTAAAACACCCGTCGCTGTGCGATGTAAACGAAAACTGAGGGCAGTGAAGAGTGGCTTTCAGTCGATCTGAATGAGGCGGTTGATGCTTGACTTAAACATGATTTAAGAATTTGTTTCTTCTGTTTGAATTAATTTCTTTAAAGATTTATCAGTTTCCGCGGAAGATTTGCAAAGGCAGTGTAGGTTTCTGTTTTCCCGGCTTTCCACTATCAACTGAGGTCTCTCTTTGGTGACTTGGATTTATTATTGTACTTCTTCTTCTTCTTCTTATGCGTTCCAGTATCTGATAGCGTGTGAACTCGTTTTACCCTGTTGGGATACTCACACTGTACTCGAGAGTATAGTCAGTTCACTCCGACTTCGTTGAGTGCAGAAATTTGTGGGGAAGAGGCTGTGGAAAAAGATAGAAGATAAAAGATATGGAAGACAGAAGATAAAAGATATGGTAGACAGAAAGGACAGCAGACGACAGTACAGCAAAGGAGGAGACAGAGTAACTGAGAGCGAAAGGAAAAGGGGACGTTACTAGCACAGAATGTCCAGAAGGAGGGAGAGAATTTGTACAAAAGATCCTCTAGTATCCCCACGGGGGATGTAACTGTGCGATTTTGGACAACACAGTATCACGTTTCATCAGCTATGAAAAGTGCATGATCTTTATTTAGAGAGAGAAAAAAAAAAGAGCATGTTTTTATTCCAGGAAAAGGGCGTTCTATTTAAACATTTTTTCAGTATCACGTTTTTTTTTAAAAAAAAAAAAAAAAAAAAAAAAAAAGGCGTTCTATTTCAATATCTTTCACTGTTATCTTTTTGCTTCCAAGTGAAGGGTGTCCTATTCTAACATCTGTCAGTATCACGTTTTTATTCCAGTGTGTTAACATCTTCAAAATATGTGTAATTAATGCAGTCATTCTCGCAGTGGCAAAATGTACCTTTTTGTTGTTGTTGTTGTTGTTGTTGTTGTGTATACGTATGGCTCATTAGGAGTCTACACGCACGCTCGATAATTTTCGGCGTACTTGATCACCATTCTAGGTGTCCCCCCCCCCCCCTCCCGAAACCAAGTAGGGCGTAGTTATACCGCGACAGATCGTCATGTTGCTGATGTCTGACTATTCTGCACATTGCAATGGCCAATGAAGTATTCTTGGCAATACCCATCCCCCCTCCAAGATACTAGACACTTTTGTTTCCATAATCCATGGCGAACTCTCTGGCATGGATTAAAGGTGAAGGTGAAAGCCCCATAGCCGGACGGCCATGCTGGCTGTGAATTAATTAGAGTTTCGCCGTGTCTTGGGCACGGCATGAGGGAAGGCGGAGCCCATCTCCCTCCTTCCGCCTCCTTAACCTTCCCCGATCTGAATTAGGTGCACATTTACTGCAAGGTGGACAGAGAAGCTTTTCAAGCCTCAACGATCCGACCCATGGATTACACTGAGGATCTTTAATCTGCAGGTGTGATGTGTATGCGTATGTAATCGAATGGTGTTTAACCACTGGTAGCGCGCGACTGTAGGCGTGAGGGAGAGAGGGAGGGGGTCGGACAAATGTCCACGCTATACTTCAGTGGCCTACCAAGCTCTACCAAGGGTCGAACGCGCACCCCACCGGTCTGCTGAGAAGTAAGTGTTCTACTCATTTGACTAGTTCACCCGTTTGGGTAGATTTATGATTTAACCCGAATTCCGGGTATCGTTCGCACAGTAACGTACTGTTGCACCGGTTGATTTGTTTTCGGTTTAGTAATCCGTTTTTAGGCAGCATTTAGCTTTCGAACCATACTACTAAGAATACAATATATATATAAGCATTCTATTTCTAACTGAAGGTAACAGATGTAAAGCTTTAGAATAGATTTCCATTTTCAGTGCACATCTAAAGTACTGACACGGATTTCTTAATCACTTTTGATCTTTTTAACCATTGTTGCAAAACCATAAACAGAAATATAAAGAAATTGGGTTCGTAACTTGCAGCCGTCTCTCGTGCAAGAAATGAACTTGAGACAGGTGATACCTATTTTCCTTACTAGAGTTCGCAATGTAGTATGCTGATCTGGCAAACAGCCTGAGGGGAGAAGGCTATCAGGTCAAAGTCCTCACTGCAGAAATTGGAGCTAGGGGGTTTGTAGGAACGTCTGCATACAGCCTCATGAAACAGCTCTCAGTTGCAGGGAGGGGAAAAAACCAAAGCCCTGAAAGCAATGGCAGAAGCAGCAGAGAGGTGCTCAAGCTGGATCTGGTCAAGGAGGAACAAAAGTGAACTTCGTAAGGCTTAACTTTCCTACAAATATCAGGTGTCCCAGTGGCTCAGTGGTTAGTGCGCGAGTCATTAAGTGGAAAATGAGCATGTCCAGAGGGGCATGGGGTTCGAATCCCAGCCATGGCTCGTCCCGAGATGGGAAAAAAAAAGGGGCAGCAGAGGGACATCCGGAGTCATGAACCGGGTATGGCCCAACCCCCCTAGAGTGTCAGGAGTTTAGGGCCGAAACACTTGCTTGAAGGGAGCTTCTCTTCTGAGGACTTTCTGCTGCCACGCTCTCCACGAGTTTCTTCCTACTCTACTGTGTCTCCAAACATCCACACGTATTTCTTCCATGAACTATCATTGAAATTTTGTCGTGAAAAAAAAAAAACAAACCCAGTGGATAGGCAAAACTGTGTAAAACTGAATTTATGACTATTTCATCAACAAAATATTTAAATCCTGCAGGTGAGAAATACTGGATCTGCCACAACTTGTCGCATTTGAGTGTTTATGGTCGTCAGTCGCAGAATGATTTGTACTGAAAAAAACGAGTCTTTCCACGTAAACGTTTCGTTCACCTGTAAGATGCTGGTTGTGGTGTCAATCACCAACAAAAAGACTGAGGATAAGGTAATTTGAAGCGGTGTGAGGTGTTTGACATGTCGCTTTAGAACCACTGCATACAGAATAAAAGACTGAGGACAGCCAGCCTGAATCAGGTTAAAAACCACAAAACACGTGAGTGCAATGCTTCTTTCTTTATCACTTTCAGTACGTTCGTATATCCGCTGATATCCCCACCCCTGCGGGCGCCATCCTTTTCTACCCCTGGTTCTCTCCCCCCCCCCCCCCCCCCCCCCCCCCCCCCCCTCTCTCGCGTGGTGATTTTGTTCCTTGTCCGTTTTGTCTTCCATCCTTACTCCCTCCCTGTCTTTCTCTCTGTCCAAATATCTACCGTATCCAGCTCTTCTGTCCTTCCATATTCCTTATTCTCCTTCCTCTTTCTCTTCCCCCTCACCCCCCACCCCCCTTCTCTCCACCACCACCACCCTTCCCGGCTTTCATACACCCCCATCTCCTTCACCTCCTCCTTCTTCTCCCCACCCCCTGATCTTCTCTGAAGATTGGTTTCACCTTTTCCATTTATTTTAAGCATTTCAGTAAGCTGCGACTGGTCTGCTGATTAGAGCTCTGTTATCAAACGTCAGAAATGTGCCTACGTCATATTAAACGTCAGAGTATGGTTCAGTTCTCTGACATATGTACACTGCTATATTCAGAGGCAAAGGCTTCGAAAAACGTAGCGAACGTTTTAACCGAAGAAGCCCAGTATTTCCGCACCTTTGATTTATATATATTTATTAGTATATATGGTCCCTATCGCAGCTCAAGAATTTTCTCCCTTTTCAAGACCTGTACATTTTTTCTTTCTTTTTCTTTTCTTTTCTCTCTCTCTCTCTCTTTTTTTTTTTTTTTTTTTTTTTTTTTTACCTCAGAAGACTTTATGATTCATGACACATGAGGAAAAGATAGTGGCACATGATTAGATAAACTGATTTTCGTTCTTTCCTCTCACTCTAAAGGACAAGATCTTATCCTGTTTGTATTGAAGATGAAGTGGATTTGAAATGCAAAGAAGCAGAATCCGACCACAGCGTGTGTGTGTGTGTGTGTGTGTGTGTGTGATTTCTCAGTCTCCTTTGTTTGAATCAGGGCATGCGATTCCCTGAAATCTGAATGAGCCGATAGCACCTGTGAACTCGGCTTCCGTTACATCCTTGAGAACCAAGATTAAAAAGCCACTTTATTTGAACAGATGATGTTTCAATTCCCGCCCACTCCTCCACGTACCCACCCGATTCCACCTGCTCTTTCCTTAATTACAGTGCTGCTGTTATACTGCACACACACACACACACACACACACACACACACACACACACACTTTTGAAATTTACCATCAGTTTTTGCTGGTTAAATCTATATGTACATGTGTGTTTTCACGTTGCATTGAACCTGTTTCAGTAGGCTTACAAGTTTGTATCAGGTGTAGATTAGGTAGAAGAGAGGTGGAAAGTCTAGAATACCCCTCTCTTTTCCTTTCTTTGCCCCCAACGCCTCCTCCCCCCACCCCCAGCCCCCACCCCCATCCCCTTCTCTTTATCCATCTCACGTCTCTGCTTTAAAAAATTGAGAAATCTCAAAGCACCGTAAGCAAAAATCAGCCAATCAATTAATCAACCAAATCGACATAATAGAAAGTTTGAAAAGTCACAGTAGGCCGATATTGTGTTTGTTGTTTTTTTTCCTTTCAAGATTTTTTTTTTTTCTGACATGGTAACAACTTTGAAAACTTATGCGTGGTCGGTTGTGCTGTATTTGTGGAACTTAAACTCTCGCCTTTTTATGTGTTAAGTTCATATTTTTCAAAACTCAGTTTGTCCTTGATTGGATTCATGCTGGTGTTGGTTATGGATGCCAATGTATCAAAGATTTCCTCCTAAAAAAAAAAAAAAAAAAAAAAAAAAAAAAAAATCTGCCATCGCCTATATCATTTATATTTCTCATAAGCACAATGAATCATTCATTCTTTATAACTTCACTTTTCTTTTTTCACTTTTTTTTTTTTTTTTTTTTTTGAGAGAGAGAGAGAGAGAGAGAGGGGGGGGGGGGGGGGGGGGGGCAATTACAAATATTTCCAGTCACGGTAAGTTGAAAGTCTGGCTGAACTTGAAGTAAAAATCGGGGTTACTTAACTGCCAGATGAGTGCAACAAGTAACAAAACACAAGGATTTCGACCTATAGGTCTTCTAGAAGCAAGACAAAGTGACAGAGCCTTTTGATCCTCACGTCCTCTAGAGGCAAGACTAAGTGACAACGCGTTTCGATCCATAAGTCTTCTAAAAGCAAGACCGTGACAGGACATTTCGATTCCTAGGTCCTTCTAGACAAAGTGACAATGCGTTTTGTTCCATCTTCTAGGGGCTGGACAAACAAAAAGACAACGCGTTTCGACCCCCAGGTTTCTTGAGACGAGACAAAGTGACAATACGCTTCAAACCTTAGGTCTTTGGGAGGAAAGACAAAGTGATAATTCGTCTGATCTTTGGATCTTAAAAGGACAAACAAAATGACACCGCGTTACGACCCATGTCTTACTTCCATAACAAGGAAAAAGAGACAATGGGTTTCGACCCTTACGTCTTTAAAAGGCAAAACAAACACAATGAAAATGCGTTCCAACCCTTCTGTTTTCTGGAGGCAAGACAAAGTGATCATGCGTTTCAACTCGTAGGTCGTAGTGGCAAGACAAACTACTAGACAACGCGTTAGGATTTCTGGAATAAAGACAGAGACAACGTGTTTCGGCCCTTAGGTATTCTGGAACAAAACTTACAAGGTTACAAGTCATTTCGACCGCTAGATCTGCCAGACGAGTCAAACAAGCAAATAACAGTACACAAACAACGCGTTTCGATGCTCAGGACTCTAGGCTCGAGACATGCAATGTGACACAGTGTTTCAACCCGTAGATCTTCTAGAGTTAAGACAAACAAAGTGACCACGTGTTTCGACCCGTAGAGTCAGGACAAAGTGACAACGTGTTTCTACTCCTAGGTTTTCTAGAGTCAAGACAAACAAAATGACGATGTGTTTGGACCCTTAGATCTGCTAGAGTCAAGACAAAACAAAGTGACGACGTGTTTCGACCCTTAGATCTTCTAGAGTCAAGACAAAGTGACGACGCGTTTCGACTCTTAGATCTTCGAGAGTCAAGACAAAGTGACGACGCGTTTCGACCCTTAGATCGCCTAGAGTCAAAACAAACATAGTGACAAATGACAAACGTTATGTTTTGCGGGTTGTTTTTGCCGCAGGCTCATCAGCAGACTCGCCACAACCCATACTGCCGTGTCAGCCATTGTTTTTGACCGGTAGGTGTTAAATGGCACAAGCAGCACTAACAGGGGAAGGACGGCGGGGTTTGAACCCTTAACTGTAGGATTAAGCGGCTAGGTCTGCTACCTGGTTAGCTATGTTTGTGGTAGGGGTCACGACGCTGGAGGGGAGGGGGAGTGGGTGGTGATGGGGGTGGGGAGGGAGGGGGCAAAGAGGAAGTTCTGCGAGCAGGCAGGCATAGAATGTCTTAGGGCTCGGCCTCGAGGTCAGTACGCTTCCAGATGACTCTTGGAGAAACTGCAGGCGCTTGAATAAGGTTGCTGTATTGAATTTGGATCAGGTCATGTTCACACACACACACACACACACACACACACACACACACACACACACACACACACACACACACACACACACACGAATCATCGTGTTCTTGGCCAAGAATTCTTGTTTTGAGATGGGTGTGAAAACCTTTGACGGATCAGGATCGAGGTGACGTTTTATGACGTACTGCTGTCATTTCACTTGTTTTATCTGCCAGTCTAGAAACCTTATTCAGTCCCCCATCCCACCCTCATCCCCACCTCCTCGCCATCTCCAGGCCTCCCTTCCCCTTCCCTATCCTCCCCATCCCCCCGCCCCCCCCCCCCCACCCCCACCCCCCTGCTCCCCCGCCCCACCTCAGGGAAATATCCCCCGGGAAGTGTTGGGGGGGGGGGGGGGGGGGGAGGCGGGAGGCTAAACTGTAGCCCGCTTTCTGGTCAAGTCTGTCGCTGATAGTGAGCCTGCTTCTCTCATCGACTCTTTTCCGTTTTTTTCTTTCTTTTTCTTTTTTTTTTAACGCCCGTCGTCATACCGAAACAAAACCGTTGTTCTAACTGTAGCGTGCCTCTTGTCTTCGACAAACTGAAACTGTGGCGTCAGACATATAATCTACTGGCTATGTGGTGCAGAATACAGACTAGAAAGGCTGATCAAACGAATTTGGATTTCGATCGGTGCGTTGCAATTTAGCAGTTTTATTATTAATATTGTTGTCATTATTATTACTACTACTACTACTACTACTACTACTACTACTACTACTACTACTACTATCATCATCATTATTGTTATTATAATTCTGATTATTCTTGTTGTTGTTACTAATATTATTAAATAACGGGTTTCTATTTCACATACGTTTCTCGTATATAAAGTAACTGATGTAAAACCAACGAACCCAATCAGTTTTCCTGAACCAGAATATGTTATTCCATACTTTGATATGTTTTTTTTTTCTTTTCTTTTTTTTTTTTTTTACACGAACATAATAGACGTATTGTTTTATACGTCGGTAATTACCTGAATGCACGAAAATGTATTGATTTTGAGTCATACGATTTTCAAGAAAGTGTAATTTGACAGTATAGATAATGGGAAAGTCTTGCTTGGATGTGTTTACAGGAGTCCACACAGTAGCACTGGAGAAAAAAGATTAAATAAACTGTTTCAAATACTGAATCTGATGTTATAATGCGGTATAAGAAGGTCCGCGTTTTAGGTAATATTCACTATCGCAATGTTTATTTAGATGGTGAATAGTAAGGAGAAAAAGAACACAATTATGCAACGTATACGTGAAGCTGAAAACAACAACAACAACAACAACCAGAATGAGACCAAATCAAATTATACCTTTGATGATTAAACTTTGGTCATGATGATGAAAATCTTATAATAATCTGAAGTTGTCCACATGCACTTGGTAAGAGGGACCGTGACGTATTACGTTCCAACGTCATGCTACAAAACAAAAAGTTGAACGTGAGTTACGGAATGTTTACAGTCTGAACAGAGGCAAATACTTTATACTGAGAGGGATTGTTAGGGAGCATGACTGGATGGTTGTACATGAGGTGGATGTAGAAGTCTGGAATCACATGAAAGATGTATGACTAAAAAAAAACAAAATGTGGAAGAACGCATACCAAAGATAAGACTGGGTGGCAAAATAGGATGAATACCTGTGTAGATGAGTAAGAAAGCCTTCAGATGCACTAAAAAGAAGTATACATGACATACTCGCGCTCTATATGTATATAAGAGAGGGAAATAAATGCACTCAGTGAATTAAAAGAACTCGAAAAGAAAATGAAAGCCAACGGGTAAATAAGCCAAGGATAATCCTAAAATGTTTTGTCAAGTATGTCCAAGATAGAATGAGAGTTAATACGGGTATCTGAAAAAAGAAAATGGCAGAATTACTGTTGAAGACTTAGAAAAATCTGAGACTACAAATGAATTTTTCTCAAGTGTTGGTTTTTTTTTTTTTTCACCAAAGAATCTGCGACAAATGTACCGACATTGGATGAATGTTCACACTCCAGAGGATTACATTTAACTGAGGTGAGGGTAACACCTATGGGTCTAAAAAGCAGTTCAAAGAGGTAAACCCAAGTAATTTGAGTCTCACGGTCCTGATCCAGTATCACCGAAAGCACTTAAAGAGGCAAGTGAAAAAATATCCATCGCTTTATATTCGTTTTTGATAAGCAACAGGACTGGAAGACAGCTTAAGTAAGTGTGATACTAAAAAAAAAAAAAAAAGGTGGTGTGACAATCAGACACAGAAACTACACACCTGTGAGACTGACATGCATTTTGTGTAAAGTTTTAGAAAGTGTAGTCAGAGATGCTACTGTGTCGCACCTCACTGAAAAATAATTTCTATGTGAATTGTCAACATAGATTTTCGAGGGAGGGTGGGGGGCTGGGGGGGGGGGGGGGGGGGGGGGGGGGGGGGAGAGAGAAAGGAAAGAATAAAAGATCTTGTGCGAGTCAGTCATTAGAAGTTGGGGAGGACATCACCTCCTAACCTGAATCAGGGTCAGGACATAGGCATTCACGTGGACTTCAAAAAGGCATCTGACATCGTGCCACATGAAAGGCCGTTGATAACGTTGGCTGCGTAAGGCATCTGCGGTAGTTTATCCGGATGAATAAGGAATTTCTAAAAGAACGTCACAGCCTGTTAGAGCTGGGCAAGCGTTTTGAGTGGAATCCCTCAAGGTAGCATTCTGAGATCTGTCCCCCCCCCCCCCCCCCCCCCCAACATTTGTGAATGATTTACCAGTTACAATGCTTAGCGCACGCAAAAATATAAGAGAAAGCATCAAACAGAATCATACTAGATGATATTCATAAAGTACAAGATTGGTCAAACACCGGAATCTTTTTTTGCATGTCGGTAAGAAAAACCAAGAGTATGAATATGTACAGAAAATGAATGATAACGTTCACAAAATAAATGCTCTTGTGAAGGAAAAGAATCAAGATGTGACTTTTGACAGACGTTCTCTTTTGTTTTTCACATCCTGAGAGTGATACATAAGGCAACCCAAACCAGTGTTGGGTACTGTTAAGAGAACTTATATATATATATATATATATATATATATATATATATATATATATATACTGTTAAAAATAGGACGGTAAAAGGAAGTTTTAAAATCTACAGATCTGTTTCGAGTGCTGGCTCTCCTCAGGATGGTTTTTCGGTCGCCTACTGCCGGTGTTATATAGCCTAATGTCACTGTTTGCGCGTGCGGATTGGTTGCACGTGTTGTTCGGTTTTCAGGTTGTTTACAGTTCAGGGTGCGTTTGCTGACAACGATTTCCATTTGTGCCTGCAGTTGTTTACTATTTCTACTTCAGTATTTAGAGTTTCTAAGTGTGGTTTGCATAGTATTAACCACTTTTCTGTTGAACATAGATTGCATCTTTTTTAAATGTTATTGTATGGTAATGCCCTTTTTTATGATTTTCCAGGATATGTTATAGTTTTTTTTTTTTTTTGTCTTTAAGTCTCCAGATGTATTTGCTCAGTTCTGTTTGGTTTTTGTATTTTTTTCTTTGTTGAATGACTTTATGGTTTGCGTATCTGGTTTTGAAGTGGTTTTCAGTAATCCCTATGTATGTTTCTTTTTCATTTTCTGATGTCACGGTGGCTTGGTATACAATGTTGTTATAGAGGCATTTGTTGCTTAAGGGACACTGTTCTTTTTTAGTGCAATTGCAGGATTTCCTTTCTTCACCCTTCTTTGCTGTGTTGCTTTTCATTTTGTTGGATGAATCAATTATATTTTAAGGTTAGGCATACATGAATATGATAGTTTGATGGTGTTCTTGTTAAATATTTTGGGCAGTTTTGTGTTCTTTTGGAAATGATGCTGTCAGGATTTTGAAAAATTCTTTCCCTACGTTTGTTTTTACTCTTCCATCGTATGGAGGGTTGTACCATGTGATTTCCTTTTCCTGCTTTTTTTTTTTTTGTTCATGTTGTTATCTGGGCTGTATTGTAGTTTGTAGCTGTAACCACTTTTTTGCAACGCTCTTGGTATTCTGCTGCTACGTTGTTTGAATACTCTTTCATTATGTGACAGATTAGATAATCTCTTGTTTATGCCATTGGGTATGGTTTTTAGTATAGATGGTGGGTGGTTGCCATTGATGTTTACATAAACGGGTGTGTCATTAGGTTTCTTGTATGGGTTATATATGTGGTTGTTGAGGTCAAGCGTTATGTCTAAGTAGTTCACTACCTTTTTGTTTGCTTCGATGGTGATTTTTAAGTTTTGGTTTTGGAAGATTTTGCATAGTTTTTTTTTTCTTGTTTTCGATGGTTCTTGGATTGTTGTTTGGCGCGGCGAGGCCGTCGTCTCTGTATAGTCCGACTTGCTTTCCGAGTTGTTTTTGGATGTTGCTTTCCGAGTTGTTTTTGGATGTTCAATTTCGCTCCAACCTCTTTATTACTCTTTCGCTCTTTGCTTTATTTTCAACTTTTTTTTTTTTTTTAAGTGAGGCCTCCATCTTCAGATTTTTCCGACTTTTTTTTCCATTGACTGTCACTGGCAGGTGCCATGCAGATATCTGAGTTCTGTAATTGATGGGCATTCCAGTGCGAACTTCAATACTGTATTTTTGGTGTTTGGTACGAGTGCGTCCAGATTTCTTTATGCACTAATGTTTGGTGCATTGACACTTTCTGTCTGCGGAAAAGCAACAACAGCAAGAACAACTACAAACCCAGTCAATGCACGCGCGCGCGCGCGCGCGCGCGCGCGCGCGCGCGCACACACACACACACACACACACACACACACACACACATACACACGGGCGCGCGCACGCATGCACGCACGCACGCATCTGAGAGAGAGGGGAGCGAGAGAGAGAGAGAGAGAGAGAGAGAGGGAGGATGGGGGGGGGGGGGGGGGGGGGGAGAGAAAGCAACTGCAGTTTAAAGTACTGTTTAGGCGCAGACTTTATGTATAAGCAGTTTATCTTAAATGCGTACATACTTGACGAATCAATTATGGTTTTAGTTATCCGTCTCCGACGAATCAATTATGGTTTTAGTTATCCGTCTCCTCCTCCATCTCTCTTCCTGCAAGTATGAAGATTCCCCCAAGGCTCAAGAAAGCAACAATTGCAACGATTATGACACAAAATTAAACTGACCAAAACCGAACAAAAAAATTATGATATGAGAGAGAGAGAGAGAGAGAGAGAGAGAGAGAGAGAGAGAGAGAGAGAGAATTCAGAAGTTTTACGTAAAGCTCTGCCGGTCGCACAAAAGAAAACATTCGTTTTCTCATGGTGTTTATAAGAACTGGAGGGAATTAGTTAATGCTAACGTCAAATTTGCACGAGTTGTTAACAGTTAAACAAAAAGATCTTCTGGACAAAATTCCAAAATTTGAAGAATTTGTTTTTTCTTTATGATTTTGACTATTAGGCCTAATGATTGTAATGTGACAGGTAAGGTAAGGTGATGTTGCTTACAGCCCAGCCGACCGCAAAGGGCCATATCAGGGCTGTCACCACGTTAAAATCAACTCACAAGTCATAAAAGAAAAAATCTTTCATACATCTCTTTAAATTACATCTTCTTAAAACGTAGGCCTACCAGAAACTTCGTCAAAAATCTAATGTGACGAGACCCCCTGTTCATTTCAAATCATTTGATAATGAGATGACGTTTTCATTGGACTCGAGTCTAGGCTAATGGAAGTCAGTCTTAGTCCGACCACTCTTTCTACTACCTGCTACTGATGTTTCTACTATTACTACTACTGCTGCTGCTGCTACTACTACTACTACATTTAGGGGGGGGGGGGGGGGGGGGGGGGGGGGGGGGGGGGGGGGGACGCCAAGTAAGACCCATTGTGTTGACAGATTTGTCAGAATGAGCAGTGTCCATGAAACAAAATTATTTTTGCGTTGATTTTCTTTTCCGGCTTCTTCTTTTTTTTTTTTTTTTTTTCTTTCTTTCTTTCTTTTTTTTTTTATTTTTTTTACTTCTTTTGCACCCCCTCCCCCCCCCCCCCCCCACCCACACACACACACTTTTGCTTTAAAGTTGGGCGACTGCAGGCGGAAACAGAATTACTGAGCCCACCCCCCCCCCCCCCCCCCCCCCCCCTAGCAAACTCCATCTTCCTACTGTAATAGCCATTAGATACTTTCTTCTTTCTTTCAGTTTCACACACTCACACACATACACAAAGATGGGAGCGCGTGCCCACGCTGTCTCGCACCACTGAAACATGGCCAAGGTGAGTTTCCGCCTGTAGGCTAAGGTTAGATAACTCGAAACGCATACTGGAAGAAGCGAAAGCTGGACAAGACAAGCGGTAAGATCAAATAGAAAGACAAGACAATTCCATGTATCATTATCTAAGAGAAGAAAATGGACTGATTTCTGCACCTAAGGCTGCATGTTTTTTATGTTGTTATGCCTGCGCTATTTCTCTTTGAAACCCAGAATCGGAGACGCTTTCCCTTCAACCCGGGGTTCATTGTTTAGCTTGACAGCAAAGCATGTGGTTTGCTCATTCGGAGAGCACAGCATCAGTTCGTAAACAGTGTTGAATTTGATATAGTTCATCTCTTTGGATTTCAGTCTGGATATGTACATTATAATGAACGGTCAAAGGATTTTTTTTTTCTTCTTTTTCTTTCTTTTTTTTTTTTTATTTATTTATTTTTTTTTTTTAATCTTGCAAAACAAAAGGGAGTCTAGTATGTGAACTTTTGCACACGACATACATGGCCCACTTTCATCTTCTTCATCTTCGTCTTCATCCATTGAACGTCCTCAGTCATCATGTTGACTATTCTGACGTTTAGAATTTGGGCTGGCGCAGCACAAAAAAAAAAAAAAAAAAAAAAAAAAAAAAAAGGGGGGGGGGGGTGTTACTGTAGTTTTCTTGCTCTTGACACAATTTGTGACAAACATGTCGAGAGTCTTGCCGCGACAACTGTGTCAGTTTCGGATCTCCAGTTCGTGAACGATAATATTTAAGACAATGGATAATCAGTATAATCTTTGTTTATAGCTAAATGTCTCTTTCGATAGTTCAGAGATTCGTTAAATAATGTATACTATTTTTTTTTGCTTTTTTAAATTTTCTACATCGTCTTATCAGTCGATGAGAGAGGGGGAGGGTGGAAGTGACCTAGTTTTTGTTTGTTTGTTTTTGTTTTTTTTGCCCTCCTTTCAATGAGGATCACGATCAGGATTTGGGGCGTTGTGTCAAAACAACTTAGCCTATTTAGGCTTTTTACGCTCCTTCTGTATATATATATATATATATATATATATATTTTTTTTTTTTCTTATGTCTATTGGTCTAGTCATAGACTAGCTCAGTCTAATTGATTCATCAAATTCATATTTTATTTTAGTTATTATTTCATGTTTATCAATGAGGTTCTTAAGTACATCAATACTAAGTGTATGTTTGATGTTAGTTGTTAGTTCATTCCAAATTTTGGTTACTTTGTTAGTGAATGTAATTTTTCACAAATTAGTTCTGTAATAGTGTGTAATATCTTATCTTCACTGTTCCTTGTAGTATTTGTCTGTGAAGTACAAAAAAGCATGCTTTATCAACATCATCAGTACCATTAAATATTTTGTACGTTTGAATCAAGTCCCCACTTATTCTTCTTGCTTTGAATGTTAGAAGTCGTAAATCTTTCAATCTTCCCTGGTATGAGTAATCCCTTTTATTATGGATCATCTTTGTTGCTCTTCTTTGAACCTGTTCTGGAGCTTCTGATTGTCTCTTTAGCATTGGATACCATACAATATTGCCATATATTCAAGAACAGGTCTAACTAGTGTCTTATATAATTGTAAAAAAAAAAAAAGTATCCTTTTCTATAAATGTAAATTTTGTTCTTTTTTATTATTCCTATCATTCTGTTGGCCTTGTTAATACTATTCGCAATAGGTTTGTCAAATAACAAATTTTTGTCAAAAGTCACACCTAGGTCGTTCTCTTCTTCCTCACATTTAGCTACTTCTACTTCCTTGTCCCCAATTTTCATTATATAATCCTTTTGTGGGTTTGATTTTCCAATATGAAGTACTTTACATTTTTCTGCATTAAAATATAGGTTCCAAGTATCAGACCACTGTACTAATGTTTCAATATCCTTTTGTAATTCCTTATACAATTTCAGCGAGTTATAAAGTTTTTGTGTCATCTGCAGATATTTTATGTACTCTTTAATTCTACAGGGAGATCATTTTATAAACACTGTGAATGATGCTGATCCCAAAATACTGCCTTGCGGTATCCCACTTATAACATCAGCACTAGAATGAGAGAAGGAACTGCCAATCCTTACTTTTCAGTTCTTTTTAATAGAAAGTCGATCTTGTTTTATTTGCATTAGAAGCCATTGTGTTCATGAGAGTGCCAAATATTGAAATTAAGACAAAGAAAGGGGGGGGGGGGGGGGCATCTAAAGTAAGATTTTTGGACACAGGCAATGTGGCGTATATATATGCTGCTAACAGTTCTTGACAATGACAGTCTTTTGCTTCCATTAAGTTTCAGCGTGTGTGTTTTTAGAATTGTAGAGAACATGAACTTTCATCAGCCCCTTCTGTACAGCCACTTTTTTGTTTGGTACATATCAGGGAGTGGAGTGTCTGGTTGCACCATTACTGAAAACACTTTGGCACGTTCAAACAAGAAAGAAAAATCAACAAAAACGCCTTCAGCACTTTGACAGAAAGATATCCCCATACAAGAGGAGGAAGGTGTCGAGGGAGCATGGAGGGGAAGGGAGATGTGTCTGGATTGTAAGAGCTGTACTACTCGGTATTTTGACAGTGGCCTTTTAGTTTAAATGGAAAAAGACTGAGAAGAAGCGTGTGTGTGTGTGTGTGTGTGTGTGTGTGTGTGTGTGTGTGTGTGTCTTAGATCCAGGAAGATACTCAGCTCGAAAATTTTGTAAATTATGATTTTATATGAATTTTTCATTACAGGTTACATAGATTTTACCTAGATCATTCAGACCAGCATCTTCGACACCATGGCAAGCGCCAGCCCGAAAGCCCAAGCAGCAGCACCAGCAGTGGGAGTAGCTGCAGCCCGTCGAAAGAGAGGATACCAGCTGGAGATTTTTGAGCGAAAACAGGACAGGGAAAAATATTCATGTGGCTTTTGTGCAAAAATTTTGAGGGAGCCCATGCAGGCATGTTGTGGACATCGGTTTTGTAAGAACTGCAGAGATGCCATCGAAGAGTGAGTTGTTCTGGTTCAAATATCATCGTATTGTTTGTCTGAAAGTTTCTGATTTTTTTTTTTTCAAGATGGTGACCGTATGAAATTAGTCTTTGTGCTATATTAGTATACTACAAGACCGAAGACATGAGTTCACATCGGATCAAACATGAAATATAAATAGAAGCAAGCATGTTGAAAAATGAGATAGCAGACTCAAGGAAGAAACCAAGCAGATGCCAAACTTTATGGCATGGTTTTAAGACAGAATTTTGGATAGCTCTGTATTGTGCATGACAGAGGTAGCAAAAGCACATGATTGAAATTTAGTAGATTTTCATGTGTTGTTTAGGTTATTGTTTTCATTATAATGCAAAATTGTTTAACTTTTTTCAAAGAAATCTGTAGATTTTGTTACGTTTTTTACCAGCTATCACTTCATGTCAAGAATCATCTAAATCGGTGTAACAGATTCTTTTCAAGAGGCTTCACTACAAGTTGTAATTTTGACACACAATTTAAAGACAGAAGCTGGTTCGACTGTCTTGTTGAGTTGTTCAGATCATCTCCAAACAGAAAATGTCAGCTGGGACAACTAGTCTAAAATCTTTATAAAAATTAGTCAGTGTTTCAGTGCAAAATTCATTATTTTAACTTCCACATGACTGCCAAACATTCATGATGGGAACACTACTTTCAACATACACTCAGATTCATAGAATGTTTGCTTTCTAATAGTTTATGCAAAGAGGTTTAGTTCTTAGCTGTTTATAGTATTGAAAACTGAGTGTATGGCAACCAACCATGATGTAGCAATTTAACCAGTTACAATGTGTGGAGTATATAATGAAAAAGAAAATAATTCTCAAACATATCAGAAGCTTCTGAAATGGCCCTACAC
>JADBJO010000947.1:490425-523504 GCA_016801955.1 Conus betulinus
TGTAGGCTCACTGGGAAGACTGGGACCACACAGTCGAGTTTCATCCACTTAATGGATGTGTCTCAGAGACTGTTGCTCAAACTTCCTGACCAAAACTGCAGGTGTCGGTATCTCTCAGGCCTGGTTGATGCCAGGATATATTATGAAAGTAAGCTTAGAGTACAGCCCTGTCATGCAGTCTCAGACCGGAATAGAAATCTGAAGCATCATCTTCATCATCCTCATTTTCATCAATTAGCATTTAAAAAAAAAAAGTCTCAGATGCTGTGGCCCTTCATGCGATGCTCTTATGGTGATCTTAGTTTCGATGTCTTCTCCATGTCTGTGGCCTTGGTTTGATTCTGTTGGGGTCATAGGTATCAGCAAGTCCATGGAGGCTGTTGTTGGATGGACATGTATGGTGGTGCCCTCCGGGGGGGGGGGGGGGAGCTCATTCATGCCTGCTCCACGGGTAATCAATTATTGTCGTCAGTAGGGGACTTAGTATGTGGTGTCATGTGTATGTTGGATCAGCAGCAGTGCAGTGTCTCCTTCGGTGGGTTGTCTATGGACGGCTTTACATTGATTGCTCCCTGTGGATTGCTGGTGCCGGAGCTGTGGCGGGCCAGGCTGGGCGGTGTCTGTGGACGGGGTGTCGGAAAGAGTGGTGTGGGTATAATGCAACTGAGGTGGCACAGAATATGAGACAGGAAAAAATAACAAGCAAACAAACAAACTTTCCGTTTGTTTGTTGTTGTTTTTTTTCCTGCAAACCCTGAACTTGGAGAAGAGGATACATCAAATTTCATCTGAGTTGCTATGTTTTTTTTCATTTCACCTGATACAAAGTTAACTATCTGACAAAATGCTACAGTGCAATGATTAATGTTATGGGCTTTCATGCTAAGAAGTCATGAGTTCAAACTCCATCAGGAGAGGGGGGGGGGGGATGTTGGGTAGGAGGAGGTGGGGGGGGGACTTAGCCGCGTTAGCGGACTTTTATACCAAGCTGAGTGTGCTATAAGACATAGGAGGTGGCATTGTGCAAACTACTGGGTTAGAACAGGCACCACTGAATGACTCAAAATTGACTCAGATGCAGCTGAGCTTATGGTGGATTGTCTCAAAACAATCGGGTATTAAATCAAATGCTCCCTGTAAATTTTGACACAGCTTCATCATAACTATCAGTATTCTTGTTCATTTACATTTTTATTTTCCTTTCGCTTGCTGTCTCTTGTCTTTTCTTTCTGTTTTTTTTTTTTTTAAAACTGAAATTGACTTTATTGCTTTTTTTGTAAAAGGTTGTTGATTTTTCACTGTTGTATTCACAGATGAATATAGACAAGGGTATTATGAACGAGATGCGGAAGATCCAAGCCAAGTGTCCGAACGAGATGTGCATCTACACCCGCCAGTTCATAGAATACATTGTGAGTGGGAAACAGAACATTTTTTTTTTTGTTAATTCTTGGTTTAGTCTTTGCAAGATGTCCTCAGATCTGCATGATTCCTCTCTAATGTCCTTATCCTGGGTAATACACACATTTATTTTGCGATTTGGGTGGTGTTTGGGATTCTGGATGCTGGCTTCTCTGAGGTGTCCTTTCAGAGACAGCACTCCCATGCTTCTAATTCCAGACAGCCAGTACCTTTCCATAACCAGGATTGTTTTATGACAACCTCAACACCGGCAGGTGAGAGTGAGAGCGAGAGAGAGAGAGAGAGAGAGAGAGAGCAATCAATGTCAGGTTTATTGTTGCAAGCACTTCAAGACTAAACATTGTCTACCCTGTGCTCCTGTAACGACAAACACCACTGGTTCCCGGCTTCTATGAGAGCTGATTGCAAAGATAATCTGCATCTACTACAACATTGTCATCAGCACTCCCCTGCTTATCTGTCTGATTGAGTTACCACCTGTATACTCTCCTGCTATCATTCTTTGTCTTCTGACTTGTGTCTTTTTTGGCACAGACACTTCAAAGATGAATCTCATGGCTCCCGTTCCTTCTCTGTGCATGGCCCTCAACTCTGGAACTCCCTTCCATTCAGTGTTAGACATTCCGCTTCTGTTGTATCGTTGAAATCTAATCTTAAAACTTATGTCTTCATATAAGGCTGCTGGGTCTGGAATCTTTCAAATGTTTTTTTTTTTTCAGTTTGTTTGTGTGTCCATTTGAACAATTATGATTAGGGACTCAGTGTGTGTGTTTGTGTTTGTGTATGTCCGTGTGTGTGTGTGTGTGTGAGAGAGAGAGAGAGAGACAGACAGACATAGAGAGATTCCCTGAAGTTGGAGTATGGCTGCCTTAGTGGCGGGGAAAAAACGGTCATACTCAAAAAACTCCACTGCCTTTGTTGGATAGATGGATTAATCCTTGCCTGTTTGTAAAGGGAGTGTCCGCAGGAGTATCAGCCTGCGTACGTAGAAAGAAAGACACAGAGAGAGAGAGAGAGGAAAGAATGTCTAAGTTGTAAACTCTTGGATTCATAGGTGAGGCTTTTTGTGTATGTCGGTCATTGTGGTCACCGGTATGTAAAGTCAATTACTCAGTGGCAAGCCATTTGAACTGTTTGTGATTATGTTGATGAAAGAATGAAGTGAAATAACTAAAAAGCAAATGGAAGAAGTTAACTGAAGTAACTAAAATGAATTTAATCAGGAATGCTGAATACATGAATTCAAATTTGAAAAAAAAAAAAAAAGAAAGACAAATAGAAATTATCAAGGGAAAGAAGTAAACTGATATAGATTTTTTTTTTTTTTTAAGTGAGGCAGTAGAAGTAAATTCAGATAAATAAAAAGACACAAAGCAAGATGAATAAGATTAAATAGAGTGTGAAAGTTTAAAATGAGCCAAATAAGAAGATGATTAAGGCATAGAAGATGTATATAAACAAAAGTTAGAGAGAGGTAAATTAAGAGAAATACGTAGAGTGAGCACGGCTGTTCAGAGCAAGCTACTTAGTTTTGAGAGGCAGGGGAGTTTACAGCTCTCCCGCAGCTGCAGAGGCCAAGCCGTGAATGCAGGTCAGGGAAAGGGGTGTTTTCTGCAGGCTGCTCCCCACCAGCCAGCTAACCGTGCTGTACTCGGCGAACTGAATGTCATTTGTGTAAAGCCGGTCTGGCAACAATGTGTTCGGCATTGCTGAGCAGCCATTACAAGTGGGGCTGTTAGTTTGATAATTAGTGGTTGTCATGGAAAATGTAATATATATATCTGCTGTTGAGATGACTGAATAGGCGAATTCTCGACAATTCTTTTAATACCAAACTCGACTAGGTTTATTTACCTGTAGCATGAAAGCTTGTACACAAGTGGTCAGGTGATATTCAAACAATGACAACACACACACACATTGTGCAAAAATGATGTCATCACTTTCTGGGAAGTTAATTTTCCCTAGTTAACTAGTACACAAGTTTGATACATGCCTCTGCTTGGACTACAGCAACAAAATTGTTGGATCAGAAATATGTAAGCCTTGTTTGTTCGGCCCTTTCACTAAGTGTCTCGCACTGGATGAAAAAATAAAGCTGTGTGAGATCAGTAGCAAGTGAATAGAGATGACAAAAAGAAAGAAATTGGGGTAAGTAAGAACTATAGCAAGATGAAAATGAAACCCTAATCAATATAACTAATATTTAGTATCCACAAATTCTTGAGGAGGTGCATTGATTAAATTAAATTGGTGTGACTGTCACCAGTTTAACCAAGTTTGATAAAGAACATGTACAAAGCACTGTAATTTGGACAAACCTATGATTACAAAGGAACACACACTCATGCATGCACGCACGCACGCACGCAATACACACACACACACACACACACACACACACACACACACACACACACACACACACACACACACACACACACACACACACAAGGAGGAACCCCCCCTCTCCCAAAATCAGAATACAATAATCAACAACACTGTTGTCTATGGATAGGTGATAAGGATGCCTAGGTGATCTAAATCAGATTATCAAGTAATGAGGATTCTGTACAATGATGTATTTGGGTGTGGTTATCTTTATGTTTTACAGCTTCTCATCGTAAAGCCACAGTGGAAAAATGTGGCTTAAGTTTTGTTAATGATGAATCGTGTACTACACAATGAATCCTGTAAAGCTGACTTAACAGAAAAGAACCCTGCTAAGCAAAGAAAATAACCTAAAGATTAAAGACTTTGAAAAGGTGCAGGAGGTGAGCCTTTGAGTACATGTGTAGCTGTGTCTTTTTCCCCCAGAAACATGAAGAAGAGTGTAAATATCAGCCGCTGATGTGCGAGAAGTGTGGAGAGGAAGTTTCAAAGCAGAAAATGGACCGCCACTTAAGTCAGGACTGCCCCCAGCGAAGCGTCACATGTCGTCATTGCCAGGAGGAGTTGACTCAAGCCCGGTTAGAGGTGAGGAAAGAAGGCGATCAGTATTCCCATGCTCGTGGTGATTCATGTTCACGTCTTTTGTGGTCAGTAAGTCCTTGGGGCTGGCAGACATGTTTTTTTCTTACAATTTCGCTGTGTTTCGTACACATGTTTGGCAAAAATATGAGGAATACAACAAACTGGAAAATACATCATAACAAATCTTGAGACGAAGTGCATTTGTGGTGTATAACCAATGTGTTTGAGCACTACAACCAAAGAGTAACAACTCGCACATCGTGCACCCCAAACTCACATCTGGATGACATTGGAACAATAGGAGGTAAGGGAAGGTAATGTTGCTTATAGCCCAGCCGACTGCAAAGGGCCATATCGGAACAATAGGAGGGACCTCCTGCTTTTACAAAAATTCACAAATTTGGTAGATGTGTACTCACATTTTTTTCTAGGAAAATTCACTTATTTCAATTGAGAAATGCACCAAACAGCCATTTTAGGGTAAACAAGCCTGGGTTTGGGGTTGAATGGACATGGTAGCAGTCTCCCAGGCTTGAGCTTGTTCTGTGACAAGGCAGGCAGCATGAGAAGGGCAGGGGGTTCAGTGCTTTCTGTCTTACTTTGGATTGAACCAGGCATCACTGATGACTGAAATGACTTGGCAGCAGTGCAGTGTCTCCTCAGGTTGGTGGCCTCATGGCCATCCGTTACTGATTGCTGCTCACTGGGGACTGCTGGTGCTAGAACTACAGCAGGTGTGTGTGTGGTCAGGTATTTGGGGGCCAGAATGAATGGTCGAGAAGTGATAACAAGCTGAGGACGCTGAAGACGAGGCAGTCCCCCAACACCCTCCTCCTCCCTCTACCCCCCCCTCCTCCCCCCCCCCCCCCCCCCCCCCCCCCCACCCCCCAAAGATGAAGATTCGGGGTAGAAGGAAAGCAGGGCATGATCTTCTTATACATACTTGCCAAAATTCAGGTAGTATTCGGAAAAAAAAAAACTTTTTTGTGCCTGCCTCGGGTCAAAACCACTGCGCACACACGCAGTTAAGAGTGATCTTTTTCATATAGTTTGCGTCAGAATCGAACTTTCCAAGCATGAATGCTGTCGAAATTAGAGGCATGAGAACTGGTTACTTAAGTCAAACGACTGTGCGCCCCAGACAACGTTCACTGTAAGGGCGGCTCATGGGGTTCTGCTCATGTGAGAAGCCGGCCAGCAGAATCGTCCATGCCCTGAAGCTCCAGGCTACCACCGCACCGTTTTTAGTTCATGCAGAGTTTACAGCTGCGCCCTTCTTGCTGTGCAGTGTGTTTGCCGTGGCCCTCTGAAATGTTCTGAAGAATGTGTGCAGAGCGGCCAACCATCCTGCTTTCGGCAGAATTTGTAATGCTCAAACTTTTGTCATTGGGCTATTCTGCTTGAAGTCAAAAAGATTCTGCTCATGAAAGGGAAAAAAGGTTCATTTACTTGTAGAGTTTGCACATCTCCCATTCGTGTAGCCAAAGAGCTGTTTGGAATCTTACTTTTGGTTCTGTTTCTTCCATCGCCATCTTATCAAAAGGACCTGCTGGACCAATTAACCCTGAGGCAGAAAAGAAGAAAAAGAAATCAGAAGTGCAGATTCAGGCTGCTTTCTGCTGTCATGATGCGGGTGCTGCTGATCCCAGTAACCTATTCTGCCTGTGAGAGTGTTCAGCCTTGTCAGGAAGAACCTTACAGATTTTCGTCGCTTCTTGGGTCAAGACACAACAGAAGCGCTGATGATTCTGAAGTGCAAACATGAGCTCAGCCGTAAGATGAAGAGTAGCGACAGTGTGCTTCAAAAACGTGAAAGAGCGACAATGTATTGGCCAAGACGGGTGATTCCAGGAAAGCACCTGACAAAAGGGAAAGAGAACTAAGTGTCTGGAATGTCATTTTGTTATTTTGTTTGGAGAGCGATTACGTATGTATTCCTCTTAACTGTTAGAACTTCCTCTCAATTAAGAAATATTCCTCTCAAGTTTCTTCCTATCACCCTGATTATTCAGTGGAAATAAACTTACCATAACAACAACGACAAACCAACAACACAACAAACTACAAAACCCCAGCTTCATTCATTCAGCTTTGTAATTATTCATGTGGAGCCTGACTAGAATGCTAATTATTCATATTACGCACATCCTGATTTGATTTTCATACGATAGAGACAAGCTCGTCTCCCATACTGTGTCTGTCTGTGTCCTGCTAGCGTTGATTTTAATTTTGTTTACCCTCAGTATCCTTGTCAGCGATGAGCACATATGTCAGATTCCTTGGTGACAGTGGACAGAGAAAGGTAACTCTGAACATCAGGAGGAGACAAATGTGGTTGGTGTGATAGTACTGATAATGTTGAAATACATGTTGTAATTGATGATGAATTAAAACGTTTAATTGTGCTCATAATTTGACGGAAGCTGGGTTTAAGGTTTTTTTTTGTTTTTTCCAGTTTGTATTGTAACATTGATATCCATATTGTTCTCCCTGTTCCCATGCACTTTGCCGTGATGTTCTGTGGGTGCTCTACTGTGTTTCAGAGCCATTTGAAGCAGTGTCCCAGTATCCCTGTGCAGTGTGTGTCAGTGTTCCAAACAGGTTCCTCAAAATAAGGTTGAGAAGATTTGGATTTTATTTTGTTTTCTGTCTAATGTTTGTGATTTTCATTGTTATATTTGGGTTGTTGATGTTATTGTTAACATTACTGTCATTATCATTATCATCGTTATCATTTTTTTTTAATCATCATTATTATTAGTATTGTTATTATTAATGTTTCTGTCTCCGTCTCTATCACCATCTCTTCTCAACTGCCTCCCCCCCCCCCCCCCCCCCCCGACATCCCACCACCACCACCCATCATCTCTCCTCACTCTCCCTCCCTTCCTTCCTTTCTGGCCCCATTGAAAGAAAAGAAAAAAAAATCTATTTATAAAGTATGAAAACAACTCACCTGAAACAAGCATACAAAACCCAGAAAAATATTCTCCCCTCCCTACCCTACCTCTTACCCCTCCCCCCCCCCCTCCCCCCCCCCCTTCTAAAAGATGTGCTGCCCTTTATCCCAAATTCTCTGAAAACTGTTTGATGAAGGTATTACATTTCTTAAAGGAAAAAGAAGTTTTGCTGTCCCACCTTTTACTCATCAAATTTATTTATTTATTTTTAATGTGTACTACGTCTTCTAAAGCAAAATGAGTTTCACTGTCCAACCTGCCCCGTGTCCTACCACTTTGCTGATGAGGATACATATCTTAAAGGAAAATGACTTCTGTCGTCTCGTCTTCCATGCATTCAAGTATATTTTGCCCACTTTGACATAGAAAAAGTGTCTCTCTCTCTGTCTGTATTCACCCCACCCACCCCCACCCCCACCCCCTTCTTTCATCTCTCCCTTGGCGTAGACTTACCTCTGTGTCCTTTTTTTTTGTGGGCAATCGTTTCTATTTTATTGTATACCTTTTTTTTTAGCTACCTGATTTTTTTTTTATCATTGCCTGGAGGACTGGTTGTAAAAAAAAAAGGCATTATTCATATTAATTCTTCTACCTCTTAATGTTTTTTTTTTTTTCATTCTCTCTGTTGTAGCTGTCTGTCTGTATATCTGCTTGTAACGTTTATTTTGTTCATTCTCTCTGTCTCACAGCTTTCTTTCTGTGTTGTGTCTGTCTGTCCTGCAGTCCGGCCGACCATTTGTCTCTCTCTCTCTTTCTCTTTCCCTCTCTCCCTCCATCTGTCTCTCTCTCTCTTTCTCTGTCTCTGTGTCGGTCGGTCTGTCTGTCTGACTCTCTCTCTTTCTCTCTCTATGTCTCTGTCTCTGTGTTGGTCTGTCTGTCTGTCTGACTCTCTCTCTGTCTCTGTCTCTGTCTCTCTCTCACAGACACACACACACACACACACACACACACACACACACACACACACACACACACACACACCTTCTCTCTCTCTCTCTCTCTCTCTGTCTCTGTCTCTGTCTCTCTCTCTCTCATGGGAATCCACAAGAATATGAACTCTTCCTGAGTTTGTGTTTTAGAGCGTTAATGTAGAAGAGGTTGTGCTGGGGTTGTCAGCAGTTGTGGTGTGTGTCAGTGACAGATGTCACTCAGTATGCAGTATCCAGTGACATGATTTGGGTGTACTAGTTAAATGTGTCTTATTGGATGTCTCTTTCCTCCTCTTCGTCGTCTGCTACTTCTACTTCGTCATCATCATCTTCTTCTTCTTCTTCATCTTAGTCTTCTTCTTCTTCTTCTCTTCTTCATCTTCGTCTTCTTCTTCTTCTCTTCTTCTTCTTCTTCTTCTTCTTCTTTTTCTTCATCTTCTTCTTCTTCCTTCTCCTCTTCTTCGTCTCTCTTCTTCTCCTCTTCTCTCCTCCTCCTCCTCTTCTTTCTTCTTCTTCTCTTTCTACTTCTTCTTTTTTCTTCTTTCCTCTTTCTTCTTCTTCTTCTTCTTCTTCTTCTCTTCTTCTTCTTCTTCTTCTTCTTCTTTCTTTTCCTCCTCCTCTTCTCCTTCCTGTTCTTCTTCTTTTTTTCTTCATCATCATCATTTTTCTTCTTCTGCTTCTTCTTTGTCTGTTTGGTCAATTACTCATTCAGAGAGCATTTTTGTGAGCAGTTATGCACACCTGCTTTGTGGAGACCTGTGCTGAATTTAAGGTTGAGTAGGAGATGATACTTTGGCGTTGAACACATTTGGCAAACAGTTTTAATTTTATGGGTGGGTCTACTCTGCCAAAGGCTACAACCCCATGGAGTTTTTACTGCAGTTTTAATTGATTCCATCGCAGGTGCTATCACACAAGTGGTGTATATTTGCCATTGCGTTTTGTAAACATCCTCAGCTCACTATTGGGGATCCGGTGTTAACTGAATCAACATTATTGCAATTGTTATCATTGGAAAATCATGCAAGCTAGTTCATTGAATTAATTTGCCATCTTGTAATCGTTATCAATGGAAAGTCGTGTGAGCTAGTTCATTAAATGAATTCACATTCTTGTAATTGTTATGAATGGAAAAGCATGCAAGCTAGTTCATTAAATGAATTTACATTCTTGTAATTGTTTTCAATGGAAATCATGTGAGCTAGTTCATTAAATGAATTCACATTCTTGTAATTGTTATGAATGGAAAAGCATGCAAGCTAGTTCATTAAATGAATTTACATTCTTGTCATTGTTATCAATGGAAAATCATGTGAGCTAGTTCATTAAATGAATTTACATTCTTGTAACTGTTATCAATGGAAAATCATGTGAGCTAGTTCATTAAATGAATTTACACTTTTGTAACTGTTATCAATGGAAAATCATGTGAGCTAGTTCATTAAATGAATTTACATTTTTGTAATTGTTATCAATGGAAAATCATGTGAGCTAGTTCATTCCAGAGCCGTGGTTTCTGTGTTTCAGATGGAAAGGCATCTCCATAGGGATTGTCCCAACAGGGTTATCCAGTGTCCTTTGGAAGGGTGTACAGCATCAGTAAGTCACATACATCAGGCTGTGTTGTAGTATGTTCTAACATGTTGTGGTGTTGTGTCGGAAGCGTGTTAACAATCAGCTGTGCTATGCTTCAGCTGTGTTGCATTTTTTTGGCTTTTTTTTTTTTTTTCTTTTGATCTTGTGATGATAGTGCTCGACAAAGTTCTGTTGTCTGACATTGAGAGCACCACCAGCCTTAACCTTCTCCCCTCACCACTTCTGACTACAAACAGCCAACAGTGTAGGTTGCCTATGACCGATACAGTGTACATGGGCTTTATTTTGTCCTGTTACTGTGTTGATCCCTTTTCAGATGTTGGTGTGTCATATAAGATTCAAATTCGTCAAAGATTCCTCAAGAGTTTAAACCTTAACCCTCTTCAGTATACACTTATCGTAATTTGAACATGGTTACTCAATTAAAAAAAATATTTAAAAAGAGAGGAAAGGAAAGAATGAAATGAAAATAATTTTTAAAATTCCTACGAATATATATGTTGCTATATGTAAGTTTGAAGAATGTCACATGAGCCATTTACGGGGGGGAAAAAAAATCTTCTTCTTCAGAACTTTCTTCCGAATCGTTGCTCATCATACCTTGAACCTCATCCCAGTCGAAATCTAGGTCACTCTAAGCTTCATCACCCAGCACTTTCACTAAGTCTTATGCCGTAAATTCTACAAATCACAGTATCTCCATCACTAAATCTCATTATAGAACGGCAGAAATCAAGGTAAGCCATGGTGAAAAACCGCATTTCGACTTCAAAACTTTAAAAAATTCGTAACTCGAGAACCACGGCACGCATCGACTCGCGTTTTTTTTGCAGACGGTAGAAAATGGCTACAGGAAGAAGGAAATCACGTTCTCGCGAGACTTCCTTTTCTACGAGAAACATGGCGCGCGCCATTGTTGCCACGTGTTTTACTGGGCGCTGGCAGGCGCTCAGCGTTTTGGCTGTGTGATTCCGGTTGGGCGCTAGCGGTATACCCTGCCGTCAGTCAGCCCCGAGAGATACAGACACCTGCAGTGTTGGTCAAGAAATTTGAGCAACACTCTCGGAGACACATCCATTAAGTGGATGAAACTCGTCTGTGTTGTCCCAGTCTTCCCAGCTGAGCGCATAGCAAACTCAACTCTGGTAAGAGCTGGTTCGGGCAGAAAAATCCCACATGGCTCTGATAGGAATCAAATCCACAGCCTTCAAGCTGGGAGTCTGCAACGCTAACCACTCTGCCACAGCAGCTGGTAATACATTGACTTTATTGTTACTGGATCATGAGTGCTATAGGCAACACAGCAAAGGTCAAGGATATCAGCTGTTATGATGTGAGTGGTGTAAATAATAAGATTGCTGGAGTTAAGGATATCAGCAGTTTGGCTGTTATGATGTGAAAGGTGTAAATAGCATCAGATTGCTGGGATTAAGGATATCAGCAGTTTGGCTGTTATGATGTGAAAAGTGTAAATAGCATCAGATTGCTGAGGTTAAGGATATCAGCTGTTCAGCTGTTATGATGTGAAAGGTGTAAACAGCATCAGATTGCTGGGGTTAAGGATATCAGCTGTTATGATGTGAAAAGTGTAAATAGCATCAGATTGCTGGGGTTAAGGATATCAGCTGTTCAGCTGTTATGATGTGTGAAAGTGTAAATAGCATCAGATTGCTGAGGTTAAGGATATCAGCCATTTAGCTGTTATGATGTGAATGGTGTAAACACCGTAAATTGCTGGGGTTAAGGATATCAGCAGCTTAGCTGTTGTGATGTGAGTGGTGTAAACACGGTAAGATTGCTGGAGTTAAGGATATCAGCCGTTTAGCTGTTATGATGTGAGTGGTGTAAACACCGTAAATTGCTGGGGTTAAGAATATCAGAAGTTCAGCTGTTATGATGTAGATAGAGTCAGATTGCCAAGGTTAAGGATATCAGCAGTTCAGCTGTTGTGATGTGAATGATGTAAATAGAGTCTGATTGCTGGGGTTAAGGATATCAGCTGTTTTAGCTGTTATGATGTGAATGATGTAAATAGCATCAGATTGCTGAAGTTAAGGATATCAGCTGCTCAGCTGTTATGATGTCAAGGGTGTAAATGGCATCAGATTGCTGGGGTTAAGGATATCAGCAGTTTGGCTGTTATGAGGTGAGTGGTTTAAACAGTGTTAGATTGCTGCATTTATTGTGTGTTTCGTCTTCAGGACAGGATTTCACCGTGTGGTGACGGCCGTGAAAGGGCCCTGTGTGTTTGGCTAGGCTGACATGGAATTATATTGCACTGTTGCACATTGTTGATGTGTGTGATAGCCGAGCAGTTTGAACCCCGGACTGGAATCTGAGAGGTCAAGGGCTTGAGATGTGGCAGCTTTTGGTGAATGGTCAAGTTTAGTAAGGACAGGACGGAAAGAAAAAAAAAAAACAGTGGAAACATTGCTGAAGATGATCTTCACTTGATTTTGTCTTCTTGTAGATTAGTTTAATTGATGGCCGTTTTGAAGTGAAAACCTCATGATATCTCTTGACCATCGAGCGCCCGCTAGCGCCCGGCCGGAAATCACACAACCAAAACGCTGAGCGCCCACCAGCGCCCGGTAAAACACGTGGCAACAATGGGCGCCGCCATGTTTTCTCGTAGAAAAGGAGGTCTCGCGAGAACGTGACTTCCTTCTTCCTGTAGCCATTTACTTTCGTTTGCAAAAAACCGCGAGTCGATACGTGCCGTGGTTCTCGAGTTACGAATTTTTAAAGTTTTGAGGTCGAAATGCTGTTTTTCACCGTGGCTAACCTTGAGTTCTGCCGTTCTATAATGAGATTTAGTGATGGAGATACTGTGTTTTGTAGGATTTATGGCATACGACTTAGTGAAAGTGCTGGGTAATGAAGCTTAGAGTGACCTAGATTTCGACTGGGATGAAGTTCCAGGTATGATGAACAACAACAATTCGGAATAAAGTTCTGAAGAATTTTTTTTTTTTTTTTTTCCGAGTAAATGGCTCATGTGACATTCTTCAAACTTACGATATAGCAACATATATATTCGTAGGAATTTTTAAAATTATTTTCATTTCGTTATTTTCTTTCTTCTCTTTTAAATTAATTTTTTAATTGGGTAACCATGTTCAAATTACGGAGTTACTTACCTTGCCGACGGTTTTTCGGTGTAACTAAGCTCAGATAAGTGCATACTGAAGAGGGTTAAGTTGTGTGCAAGGCGAAGCTGGACATAAAAGTGCTATTGAGTGTGACTTGTTGCATCACATACAAATGCTGCGCTTAGATTGGTATGCTACTGTTAAAATGTCTGAATGCTACTGTTAAAGTGTCTGAATGCTACACTTAAAGTGTCAGAATGCTACACTTAAAGTGTCAGAATGCTACAGGTTTGTGCTCTTGAGGTCTTGACAGCTCTGTTTTGATGATGATGAGTGTTCTTGCATCTGTGCAGCAAACGGCCAACCGCTTCATCAGCACCTGCAGAAAGACGTCTCCGGACACCTGGCGTGGGTCATCAGTCGCATTGCGGATCTTGACATGGCCGTCGCAACTCACCTTGAGCAAGGAGGCACGTCTGAGGCACCTGGGGGAGACGCGGCCCTCTCAACATGGTGGAAACCCTGGAGAGTCTGACGTTGAGGGTCGGAGAGATGGAGAGGCAGCTGCAGGAGAGAGTGGGAGCAGCAAGGACAGCAAGGAGCAGTAGTGGTGGCGGTGGTGGTGGTGGTGGTGGAGGTGGGCGGCGGCGGTGGTGGTGGTGCTCCTGTTGCCAGTGGGTGGTGTTGAGTGCCTGGTCCTGCCTCTGTAAGTTTGGCAGTTGTTCCTTGTAGCGGTGATGTTAGTGATATGAACAGGAACAGGAATTTTACTGTTGAAAGTAGTTTTACAATTTATTTACAAGTCCAAATTCCCTATCCCTACTCTACGTGGAACAGTGACAAACATTGGGGTTCACATGAAAAGAAATCGGGAGAACAGGAAGGTAACATCGCCTCAGTTATGAATATGCACCAGAGTAAACCTCCTTTGGTGAGTTCACTATAGTCAACTGTTTGTGAAGTAGATCAGTTTTCTCCTTTTCCGCAGTGGAGGAACTTGCCTTCTTTCAGCTGTGCATTTTCATCTGGCATTGGATCCCCCGAAGTGACAGTTTATTTCCACCTTTCCCTTGGTTGGAGAAGGTTCCTTTTTGCACCCATCTAGGGGAATTTTGACCAAGAATTCTCAGAAGGTATGCGTGATCGCTATTTTGCTACAACATTCGTCTGCGTTGACGACCCCCTTGGTTTTACCCAAGCACTCTTCGAAATCATCGTCAGCTGCAGCTTATTGAGCTTTTCATTTGTGTCGCAAGTGGTCTTCAGCAGGAGACTTGTATGAGACCTGTGTTTTCTGTACAAAATGTTCCCCTTTGCACCATGGTGGTGGTGGTGGTGGTGGTGGTGTGATGTGCACTGCTCCTGTTGTTAGTGCTGGAGCCGAACTGCCTGGCTCTTCCACTGCAGGTTTAGCAGAAGAAAAGATACACCCGAAGGTGCAGGTAGGACCCAGAGAGTTACTGTCCTCAACTGTCGAAAAGATTAGCTGGGAGCAACCCTGCTCCACCCTTGGAAGCCTGCCTGTGTCCACACATAGGGTGCAGGCATGCACAGGGCATTCCATTAACACGTGAAAGGACAGAATTACTCCCTGGCAGATGCCATCGTGTAATGGCCACTGGACGTGACACAACATAACCTCCACAGGAGCATTCCCATGGGTGTACCGGCTCATATTTCATGACTGCAAAGCCCACTTGCAAAAAAAAAAAACCCCACCACCAAGCAACTGCCATGTGTATCCTGTAGCCTCACTTGTTACTGTTCTGCTGATAGGTGATGACAGTACAACTCTGGACACGGCCAATCTTTCACCAGGAAGTCTTACATGCTCTCTGAAGAGAATCCCAGGTCACAGTCTTTCCCATTGTCAACAGGACTTTCCCTGCAGTCTGTGTATCTATCCTCACCATCACTGGACCTCTCCCCGGAGTGGGCCAAAAGGCAGACAAGAAAAAGATACACCCAAAGGTGCAGTAGGACCCAGAGAAGTACTGTCCTCAACCGTCAGACAAACCACCTGGGAGCAGTCATTCATTGCAGCAGTGATGGTAGTGATATGAGCAGAAAAACAACACTGATGAACTCTCAACAGTGTCCGGAAAACAAGGGCCAAGCTTGGGGACCAAGGCGATGACTATAGACATCGACCATCAGCAGAACAACCACCACCACAAAACTTGGCCGTCGTCCAAGTTGACCAAGAAGAAGAAGAATTGGTTATCCATCCAGAAGCAACGAGAAAAAACAACAACCTGGACTCCAGTCTGGGACACGAACAATCAAGCTTGGACTGGTTTGGTTCCGACACAGTCTCTGACCTCTGCCAGTGCCAGGCCAGCCTAGCTACTCCATCCTGTCTGTGACATTGTCATCCTCTGCAGCGAGACCTGTCTTCCAGAGCTTCTTGCTGACAGAGATGCAGGGAGTTATGCTGTTGGCATACTATGCTACAGTGATGTTGACAGTGTTGCGCTGCTCCACTTTGTGACGAATGCCATGTCAAAAGAATAAAACTTTTTTCTTTTTTAATGGAAAAAAATTGAGAATGCTTCACAGACTTACCTGCAGTTTAAGCAGAACTGAGATCTTTGGACTGTTAACTTGTTTCATCAAAAAGTGGCCAGGTTCAGTTAGGACAGGATGAAAAAGTGGGAAAAACTCTCTGAAAGACAATCGTGACTTTGCCTTCCTGTCAGTTGGTTGACGCATAGCTTTCGCTGACCATGCATTAGCGTCATTTTACACCCAAGGGGCAGCACTCATTATTAACAGCTTCTTTTCTAATTTGATAAGCTGTAATTGGTGAAGTTTGGAATATGAATGGTTGGTCATCATTTTTCAGTCACAATTTTTGCAGTCTGTGTCTTGTTCTGTTGTAAGGATTCCTTTCAAGCTTGTTTGTCCTTTCTGAAAATCTGTTTGTATGGTTTTTCATGAAGTTTATCAGCATGCCTATGCTGATTATGTTCTTGATTTATTAGTGGTAAGTTGGTATAGCCATCAAAGATTTTTTTTTCTTTCATTCTTTTGCGATGGGCCCAGCAGCGTGTCACTTCCCTGTCATTGCGTGCTCTGTGCGTGCTTACAACCATGCAGATGCGGGATTTTTGCACTTTTTAATTTTATTTTTACATCCCCTACTTAAAACTTCACAATCTATTACTAGATATACGGAAAGGGTAAAATGTGAACATTGCAGTGAGCGTACTCTTCAATATATTTTAGGTAATATAGCAATGCTACAGTTACGGAAACCACATAACTAAAGTGTAGGAGAACACAGTCTTGTTTACGTTTGTTTGGTTAGTATATCTTTGTTCAGATTTCTCTGGGGTCACAAAGGACATAGCTAGTGTATGCAAACTTACTCTCTCCAATGGCTAGAACCCTGTTATGTGTATATAGGAAGCTGCATTCCCTAGACTGTAGACAAGAGAACAGGGGATTTTTATATAGTTGTGAGAGAACGGTGCTACGGCTCATCCAGAGAGTACGGCAGCGTTGCCGTAACCATGGAATGGCTCGTCATGAACAGGTTGACTGAACTGCCATAACTATTGCAATGTGCGTCATGAAAAAGTTGAGAGAAAGACTAGAGTATGAGGCATAGTGATTTAAAATGAGATGGCCTCAAGTATTGGAGAGCTTAACGTTGGGATTTGAGCGTATGATAAATATATCGAGAACTTTCATGATTCCCCTTCAAGGATGTTCAAGGTACTGTGCAAAGTGAAAGAGGAGTGATAACAACGAAGAATGTGTAAAATGCAGGAGTACATTGAAGAGTTACAGTGAATAAAATAAAAGGCTGTTAGAGTATGATCTTCCTGCAGAAAAAAAAGAGACTGCAAGGTTTTTTACGTATAGACTCTTTGTTAGGATATTGCTAATAAGGAAATATCAAGACAGTTGACCTCTTTGTTAGGAGACTGCTGATATGAAGACAGTTTACAACACTGCAAACAGACTTTGACATCATCGGAGCAGGAGCTGGTTATGACGAGAAAACAAAAAAACGCTTAAGGATGAAGAGGGAGACACAGAGATAGAGAGAAGAGGGGTTGGATAACTTGTGGATATAAAAAGAGGCAAGAAAGAGACATAATGACAACATTGGTCAAGAACAAACAATTGGAAAAATGAATTTTGATAAAGAAAATTGGGACCCATTACAGTGGGAGAGCAAGGGAGTTAACTGTGCCTCATACTACATACATCTGCAGAGTGATCACCCATGACACAGATTCGTCTGTCCAAATGTGGACAAAACAGCTCAGTTTCCACACCTTTTTCTGGCAAAGTGGGGAGGTGGGAAGACATCCTAGCATTTTAACAGGTAAATATTTCTTGAAACTTCTTTCAGTTGTAAGCTTCTTCTCTCTCATATTTTTCCTGCCCAAGCAAGTGCCAGAATATGGAATAGGAGGTGAGAAACCGACTCGCCTGATGAGGGCAGCATTGTCTCAGTTCAGTCCCCAAAGTCCTGAACATGGAATCAGAAGACCACTTGGGACCCTAAACTAAGCTTTGTCTCCCAGTGCCAAACCAGCATATGAATAGGGTTAGTCCCTAACTGCCTTCATTAAGTAGAATACTAATGCATATTGCAACAACAGTGTAAGAACCTACAATTAACATAAGGTAAGGTAGTGTTGCTTATAGCCCAGCTGATCGCAAAGAATCAGGAAGTATAGGAGACCCCCAGACAGTGGTTTGTGAGAAATGTGTTGCAGAATGGGAACCACAATACGTCAAATGCAAAAAAAAGAAATGAGAAGGTGTGACACAGCAGACGGATTATCATGCCAGCAAAATGTTGAAAGTTTTACTGATACTCTTATCATTATAATTATTATTATCTTCATTGTTGTTACTGATATCACCATCATTGTTGCCATTGCCGTTGTTTTGTTCAGCGCATCGATGCAATGGAGAGGAGGTCGACTCCCTGGAACCCATCCTCAGTGTCCTCCACGGAGAAATCAACCGCTGTATCACGGCTCTGGAGTCTGCTACAGACAAGATACAACAGGGGGAAGCTGCTGTGAGGCAGGTGGAGGAAAACGTTCGGCAGAAGGACAGCCTCATCAGGGACCTGTCCACCACGGACGCGCAGCAGGAAACGAAGATCAAACACCTGGAGGAGCGGTTTCGGTCCTTTGGGCAGGACGTTCCGGATGGCTGCCTGTTGTGGAGCATTCCTAACTTCAGTCAGGTGAGGAGGAGTGAACGTGACCTCAGTCTCTCGAGCATGAATAGTTTGGGAGAAGGAAGATTGGGGGGAGGGGATGGGGTGGGGGTGGGGGGGGGGGGGGGGGAGGCAGGGGCGACCACTCATTCTCTCGCTCCGAAACAAATCTGTGATTGTCATCAGCAAGAGGGTTTGTAAGTTGGGTGGGTAATGCATGGTGCAGAATAGTTTTTATCCGGAACATTGAAGGTTGGGAAAAAGAAAAAGAAGAAGAAGAGAAAATCAACAGCAGACGAACAAGTGCAGAAAGAGCTGCTTACTTGCTTTGTGTCCTCCCACCCTCCCTGGACCCTTTGCTCATTTCCATCTTTCACTCCTCACCCCTCCCTCTCCCTGAACTCCCTTTCCTCCATAGTAGAATGCTGTGCGTTAATGATCGACTGTACCCTTTTAGGCCAAAAAAAAAGTGAACGTCGAAACACCAGTCCATAGGTCGAAATGATCTGCTCTCGGTACTTCTTTTGCAGGTCTTTCAAGGGTGGGATGATAAACTGTGCTTGAGTGAGAAACTGTATGCAGTGTGTGTGCGTGAAATATCCCGGGGATGGTGGTCTGAATAGTGCGTCTTGCGTTTGAGTGCTTGCTTATGCAGGGGTGTGTTGTAGGGGTTTAGCGTGTTTTGTTTGTTTGTTTGTTTGTTTTTTTCCCTGAAGTCAAAGCTTGAGGAATTCATAACGCCTGGAAATTTTTTTCAGAAAGTGTGGTTTACAAAGACATTCAAAGTAAGCAGGAGAACAATCCCATAATTGAGTGTGTGTGCACACACAGACATTCACACAGTTTCAGTGTCAGTTTCATCAAGGAGGCGTCACTGAATGCGGATCAGTCCATATATGCTACACCACATCCACTGAGTTTTGAGACCACACTACGCATGATTTTATGCTGATGGATAAATGAATTAACAGCTAAGAGAGAAAACTGAAGAAGAGGGTCTTGTGGCTACAACTTAGCAGATGTCTGACCTACGCACTAGCCCAATACATTCACACACACACACACACACACACACACACACACACACACACACACACTCTCTCTCTCTCTCTCTCTCTCTCTCTCTCTCTCTCTCTCTCACATGTGCACATTAATATTTATGAACATATGGTGCAAGCTTCTCCTTTTTCTTCTTCTTCTTCTTCTTCTTCGTTGACTGGGGTGTCAGTGGGGCACCACACTGAAGCACAATTCAGCAGATTCCTTTAGTTCTGTCGGTTGTTTGTCAAGGCCTAGGACTGCAACGTATTTCCCTGTCCGCCCTGCAGTGTCATCAATCTGTAGTTTTTGCCTGTCTTCCTCTCCTTTGTCCCGCAGTACGTTTTCCTCGGAAGATCTTTTTCAGTAAGGCTCTTTGACCTTTGTTGTTCGGCCATGCAAATGTAAACTGCTTTTCATAACTGTTGTCAGTACATGTTTTTTATGGTCCTATGTGCTGCCTGATGGTGTGACAGGCTTGTTGATGGGTGATATGATCAGTGTATGTGAAATTTTGTTTAATCATAGCGAAACGTCTCATTTCGATGGGTTGGATGTGTTTCTTTCCATATCCCCTGTGAGGGTCTGTGTCTCGCCCATGGGAAGAGGAAGATGGACTATATCAGTGCAGTGAGGAGCGTATTCTTGTGATTCATGGAGATCTGGTTGCAAAGTGAGGCGACTGCAGGCGGAAATCTAAACAAATTTGAAATGTTAGTGATGATGCACTGCCAGAGAACGTAGACAAAAAAAATCACAAGACAAAACATGACACGTTTCGACCTCTGAGGTCTTCTTCAGGCAAGATAGAAAACACTCAGGACAACGAAAATGAACGAGCAATCACTTATCTTCATCCAGTTTGGCACAAGACAGGCGTTGAATCATGGAGATGTTCTTGTCGTTCCATACACAGTTTGATCTGGACAATGCTGCAGTTGCCTTCGCTGCATTAAGAGGGTTGGACGCCTCTCTCTAAGGACGGATCCTACTTTCCTAGGTAAGTGAATTGTTGAAGAGGTTCTAGCTTCTGACTTATGGACAGATATTTCAGCACTGATGGTGGCATTGTGGCAACATGGTCATGTCCAAACTGATTTCCACATCATATCTTCGTGATGTTTCATCCGGTCAGTCAACCAGTCGGGCAGGTTCTTGTTCACTGCCTGCCAGGATGTCACAGTCATCTACGAATCGAAGGTTTGTGATGGCTCTTACTTCAGTGCTGACATGGTCTTCAAGTATATCAGTCATGATGTGTTCTGGGAATATGTTGAAATGTGGGGGAGGCAGAGGCAGCCCTGGTGAACACCATCTGAAGTAAGGAACCATTCTCCAGTGGAACCCTGTGCCAGCACCACAATAGTTGTTTTGGTGTACAGTTGCTTCTACGCAATGTCAGACGTCTTCACTGTGACCCATAATACCTCCTACCAGACTCTGTTGAATGCCTTCTTGAAGTCTAAGAAGACATGATAGAATACCCTCTGGTCTTAGATATGTGGGGGGGGGGGGGGGGGGGTTGGCAAAAGGTACATAGGTTATAAAAACCTGTCGAATTCCCTCTGGTGCTGGAGATGTTTTATGCAAAAGATACATAGGTTAAAAACCTGTTTGATGGTACTTCTGTTTTTGCAGAATCCAGCCTGTTCCTCAGCAAGGGTGGTGTCTGCTTGCAGTTGCAGTGTTCAGAGTGCATTTGAGCATCCCTTTGCTGTTGTGGCTAACCAAGCTGATAATGTAGGAGGTCTGGCAGTGTTTGAGATTTCTTTTCTGGGGAAGGGTGATGATTAGTGACTGAGTCCATAGCATGGGCCCAATGTGCCAGATGTCGTTGAAGATTAAGGTTAGATAGTGGTTAGGATATTAATTACTGCATCGCCACCATGTTTCAAGAGTTCTACAGGGATGTCGTCGATGTCCGCGGTCTTCCCACATTTCAGTGCTTTCACTGCAGCTATGACTACTCTTCACAGTGTTGGAAAGTCACCCTCATTTGATGAATGCAGTGCTTTTAAAGACACTTGGATCTCCAGTGCTGAGTTTGTTGTGGAGTGCAGAGAGCCACATTAAGTCCACCATTTAATATCTCCTTTGTGTGTGAGACAGTAGCTGTCCTGTTCCTGAATAGTGCCCCGACTGGACTTTGTTTATGTCATCAGGTCCTTCACAATTTTGAAAGCTTTCTTTCTGTTGTTTGTTTTCTGGTGTGTGTGTGTGTGTTTTTTTTTTCTTTTCAGTGTCCTCACACTGCTGTTTGATCCAGCTTTTCTTTGCCTTCTTCATTTCCTCACTGATTCTCTTGTTTATGGCACTGTGCTTCTCCCCTTCAGTCTTCTGGAGTGGTCTTAAGGTCTTTCTAGTGCCACACATCACCAAGAGGTTGCTTAAGAGCCATGGTTTCGATCTCCATCTGCTTATTCCTAGGTCCTCTGTTGCTGTGTCGGTCATCACTTGGTTGGCATTGTTTGTGATGGCTTCTGTGTCTTCTAACAGAAGTGGTGAGACAAATTTTCTTCCTATGCCCTCTTGGAACTGTTCAATGATGTCAGGATCTTTCAGTTTGTTAAGACTGATTTTGAGATGAACGTTTTCATCACTCATCTCATTCATCAAATTTGCTTTAAAGTTTCATGACAAGGTCATGGTCACAATGAACATCAGCTCTTCTGGAAAATGTCTTTATTTCAGCCCTGTTGATGCCAGGCCTTTACAAAACAAGGATATAGTCTGTCTGGCTATGGTACTGACCATTTGGGGAGTGCCGTGTCAGTTGTTGTTAAGAACCAAGTCATTACCACTAGCAGACAAAGTCTACTGTCATTGGTGGCTTCATTACAGTAGGGGCTGCAGAAATTCATCCAGTCTTGTTTGGTATCTGCGCCGACCTTGATTTTCCAGTCACCCTGAAGTGTGAGGATGCATTTCTTGTCAACCTGGTTGATTGCCGTTTAGAGCTGGAGGTAGAATTCTTCAATCTTGTCATCACTTTAGTCTGATGTATGAGTAAAATATGCACTGTGGCATTTGTCTGTTGAGCCAATAAGGACTACTTCGGACATCCTGTGGTTGAGGGAGGTGAGACGATCTGTGGATATGCAAGTGGCTGATCAAGCTGATGCATGCATGGAATGTTCTGTTACAGATAGGACAGGGAATGTAGGAGACGTCCTCCTGACTGCTAGCACAGGCTTTTCTAGCTGGTCTCTTTTGTTGTCCTCCTTTCTTCACATGAACTGGCGCCTTTGTGGAAAACATAGTGCCATCTAGCATGATCCTTAGCAGTTTTCTTCCCATGTGTCAGGGTTAACATTAAACGCATTCATGGATGCTTTGAGAGTGTCTTTGAAGCGTTTTTTCTGACCACCATGGGAACTCAGTCCTTGTTGCAGCTCACCATCTATAGAGGAGTCTTTGGGGAAGCCGATGGTCTGGCATGCGAGCTACATGACCTGGCCATGGAAGCTGCGACAGCATCAGGATGTGTGTGGATGGTTGGCAGGTCTGCTTGGTCAAGCACCTCTGTGTGTGGGATTTTGTCCTGCCATTTGATGATTAACAATCTTCTGAGTCAGGCCGCGTGCAAGTGAAACAGCTCTTTAGCCAACGGTTGGTATGCTGCCCATGTTTCACATGCGTAGAGGAGTGTGAGGAGAACAACTGCTGTGTACAACCTTCAGCTTGGTCTCAAGACTGATGCCTCTTCTGTTCCAAACATTGGTGTGTAGTCTTCCAAAGGTTGCACTTACTTTTGCAATTCTGACGCTCACTTCACTTTGTTGATGGTGACATTCTGGGACAGTATGCTGCCAAGGTAGGTGAACTTACTCACCACTGCAAGTCTCACACCATCGACTGTGCTGTTAGGCTCAGCAGAGGATCTGCCAGGAGTGGTTGATGCAGAAATTCCATCTTCTTTGTGTTTATGGTGAGACTGAAGTTGGTGCAGGCTACAGAAAACCTGTGTGATGCTGGATTGCATGTCGGTTTCTGAGCCAGAGTTGAGAGCACAGGTATCAGCAAAAGGAAGTCCCTGATGATGTCTGCTATTACCTTTGATTGTACCTGGAGCCTTTTGGGGTTAAAAACTTGCCATCTGTTCTGAATCTGATGCTGATGCCTACATCTCCTTCTCTGAAGGCATCAGTCAACATTGCAGAGAACATGGTGCTGAACAGAGTGGGTGCCAAAACACAGCCTTGATTTACACCATTTGTGATCAGGACTGGGTTAGATGTTTCACTGCTTTCCTTGAGGTGGACCTGCATGCCATGATGGAATTGCCACTCCACAGTGGTGAACTTCGGTGAGCATTTATATTTGGCTGTCATCTTTCACAGGCCCTCTCTACTGACAGTATCGAAGGCCTTGGTCAGGTCAACATAGGTGGAGAAATTGATGATGCTGAAAGTGATGCTGGGTGGTTTCACTGGCAGGTGGAGGAAAACAGGATAGCATCCCGGTGCCGCCTTGATGTTCTTGTCAGCTAGTCATCCATACCATATACGTGTTCATCTTCTTCACTGTATTTTTTTTCTCTCCACTGTAGTGCAGGATATGGCCATCTTCTTTCTCTACTTTTCCCCATGTTCTTCCATCTTACTCCTCAGAGAGTGAGAAGTTGCCAGGGGTACCAGTATCTGTCCATTCTGTGGGCCAGTTCTTTCAGTTTTCCAACCCGGCATGAGTGGGGGGTTTTTTACATTCTAGATGGCAGATGTGATGATGTTCCTTCCAGACATACTTTATTGCTTTTCCCTGTAGCACACTGTTCACATCCACTCTTGTGGTGGTAACTGGATGGCATGTTCACTGATAACTCAAGCTGCAGCTGATCCGGTGTGATTGCTGTATTTTCTTCTTCTGTGGGGTGTGTGTAGACAGAAATTGAACTTTGTGGCAGTCATCCCTTCCTGTTGGATATTGTTGTTGGGTTTACTCCTTCCATGCAGCAGGTGGCACTGGATTCATATGGTCACCAGTAGCAGAGGAGGACCTCTGATCTTACGACACCTATGCACCACACTTATACACATGCATGTGTGCACGCTCACGTGCATGCACACGCTTTCAGGGCTGTGAAGAAACAAATATTATCCTCAGCAGTTGCAGGGATTTTCTTCGCAGAAGAATGGTTCTGAAGTTGAACAAGTCTGCCTAGACAGAAACAACTGACTGTCTCTTGTTTTTGTATTAAATAAAATGAAGAGGTGGTCAGTTTCCCAAAATAAGAGGACTCCTACTTTTTCTTAAATTTGTGGATTTCTGAGTAATGTAAACCTGAGAAACTAACCACAAGAAAAAAAAAAAAAAAAAAAAAGGAGAAAAAATTCAGGAGAGGTGGTGGGTAGACATGGAGGGAGGGGAGAAACAGGGGTGGGGACAGGGTGGAGAGGGGGAGAAGTGGCAGTGGATTCTGCGGTAGTAGTTTCTTTTCGTGCGCAACACACTTCAACAGCATTGGTAGAATGTTTCATATTAATTGCCTGGTGAATGAATCTTTAATGGCACATTGAAGTACGGTGGCACACAGTCTCTATTGTAAGCAAAAGGAAAGCCAGAACATCACATCAACAGTTTTGTTTCTATGTTTCTACTGTCATGTCAGTCTTCTTTCCACTGAAACCAGGTCAGACAGCCGACCATGTGCTGGCAGTTCAGCGTGTGTTCATACTCATGGATTTATATGTGTGTGTGTGTGTGTGTGTGTGTGTGTGTGTGTGTGTGTGTGTGTGTGTGTGTGCGTGCATGCATGCATGTATGCATTCAGACCCTTTCGCACTTATTTTGAATGTGACTCCCTACTGCAAGAGGTGTTACTGTCCAGTATGTATTTGATGTGAAACCAGCCTGTTTTCTTTTCCGAGAGACTTATGAATGATGTTTGTCTCTTTCCCTAGGTTCGTAGAGACGCCATCGCAGGAACTATCCCCTTCATCGACTCCCGTCCATTCTACACAGGCCCCATCGGTTACAAAATGAAGGCCCGCATGTACCCCAACGGGATGGGGCTGGCAAAGGCACGCACCTCTCCTTGTACATGGCCATCATGCGTGGGAACTATGACAGCCTCTTGCCCTGGCCCTTCGGGCAGAACATGCACTTCATGATCATCGACCAGAACTCGAAGAAGCACATGTGTGAGTCTTTCAGGTCCAATCCTGACCAGAGGGCTTTCCAGCGGCCGACGTCGGAGATGAACCCCCCCACTGGTTCTCCCACGTTTATGAAGTTGACCCAGGTTAGTCGGTCAGGAGTGGCCTATCTCAGAGATGACACAATGTTTGTTCGGATTTTCATAGACCCCCAGGGTCTGGGGAGTACTTGAAGCAGTTTGATCCTCGGAACGTGACCCTACTGGCAAAAGGGCCGGGACCGCCCTGAACGATGTTTGTGGTCTTCTGTGCCATGGATAGTGTGTGGATGTGTTTTCATTTCATCGTCAGACTGTGCTGTGAGGCAAAATGCGGCCTTGTGCCTTTGTGATGCTGTGATGTGCATTGCAGAAGTACCCCATCTTGGTTCATTGTTCCCCATTTCAGAGTGGTGAACGCTCAAGGAAAATCATGCTGGAAAAAAGAAAGATGCTTTGGCGATTTCTGCTGAGCAAATGGGGGAAATCAGCTGGCGTTGGTTGTAATCCCTGGGATTGCAAGGATGTTTCGCTTTCAGGGTTTGTGGGCGTCTCTGTATTCTTTGTGGAATTTTGCATTAGAGGTTGTACTGCTATGTTCATATTCTGTTTGCTGAATTGAAGTTGCAAGTTGCGTAGCGATTTTCAGAACTGAGTTTATGTCATCTTCCCAACTTCGCAAGTAGTTGTTGATCATAGTATGATATCATTATCACATTATGTGTTTTTTATGAAAGAGTTATTGTTCCTGAGACTTGGATGTTAGTAGTGTGTTATTATTATTACATTATCGTTTTTATGAGAGTTAAGGTTACAGAGACTGGGATGCACTGCAAGCAGTCTGGTTGCCCTGGGTGATCTAGCTTTCCCCTGGCAGAAGGCAGTGTGTGGTCCGACTGAAAAAAGTATAATGCCACAATCTTGCAGGGTTCGTACAGTCCTTGAAATCCTTGAAAGTCATTTTGGAGGGCCCCTTTTCAAGGCCTTGAAAGTCCTTAAAGATAAGGTTTTTGTTATACGTCCTTAAAAAGTGCTCAGATGTTATTGCTTCCAATGATTTGAATAAGTCTGTGTAAAATCGCAAGTGTAGTTAAAAAACGAAAAACAAAAAAAACAGACAAACAATACTGAAATTGAATTTCTTTTTAAAGTATGAAAGTAAAAAAAAAAGTCAGAGTGGGAGCTGACCGATGATCTTGCCAATAAGTCGTCAGCTATAGTCAAAACACCAGAGTTACTGGCCTTCATGGCACCTGCACACATGCTAATGATCCACTGCCTTGAAATGAGAATATGACATGCTGGGGAAGTCTTCGTTTAACATGGTTTGACTGGAAAAAGAGGAGTGCAAAGAATGGTTACAGGCAGACCCAGGAGGAGACAAAAGCAAGGCCTTTTGCTGTGTATAAAAATAGGTTCTAGACAGTGAATAATTTGTACCAGTATTTCATGATTATTTTTCTTAACATTATCCTTGAAGCAAGTCCTGGAATTTTAAAGGTGCTGAAAAGTCCTTAAAATGCCCTTGAAATTTTTTTAAATCAGGAATTTGTATGGACTCTGTCTTGGGTACATTGATGACTTGCCCAAGCTAAAGTCTCAAAACTCAGTCATTATATACAGGCTTGACCCAAAGTGATTAATTCAAGAAGCTTGGATATGCATCAGACACCTTTTTCCCTCCATTGTGAGAGAGAGATAATGTTGCTTATAGCCCAGCTGGTCATCATTCAGTCATGCTTTTATTTTAAGCGATTATGAGGTTCAGAATAAGAAAGGTTTTTCATCTCCATTTTGTTACATGCTGAATGCACTTGATTCTCATCAAGTTTCTTGACTTTGCTGAAAGCCATGAAAAAACTCGAAAGTGTACATATATGAATTTAAAAGATCTCAGAGTGTGTTTTCAGTGGTCAGTTGATAAGCCCTGATTTTATGGATATTATATATATATAGGGAAAATATTTTAAATTGATGTATACAACTTTATTATGTTCAAAAACTCCACCAAAATGGCACAACTTAGATGTCGTCAGACACCAAATTCAGTCACACTGAACATGTCTGAATAACTTGGTGTGCTTTTTTCTTTTTTTTTTTTTTCACCACTAAAGCTGAAAACACTCCCCAAAAGACAAATCAATGAAGTGCTTTGGTGTTACTGTCATAACAGTGTGGCATTAGCATTTAAGTCCAGTTTGCTGTCTGCAGAGCTTGCAGTTTTTAAGTTTAAGGTCCGACTTGTTAATCTTCATGAAACTGTCTTAGCCTGCAGGTAACTTGAAAATTTTAACAGTGTTGTTTTTCCAGGTGGTTTTTTTTTGGGGGGGGGGGGGAGTGAAAGTGAAAGTCCATATGACACTTCGGGAACCCAAGATTGCAGCTGTGCTCAAAAGCCGCTGGATGTCTAGCTAAATGTATCTGAGGCAGGCATTCACAGATTTTTTCCTTTAACAAACAACGTCGTTCAAAAACACAAAATTTGTGCCGGTAAAAGAACCCACGGGTGAGCTGCCCTTGTCAATAATCTGCACGATGAATTTGCTAGACAAGCAGAAAAAAACACTGCTGGGGAACCAAAATGAAAGAAAACACAGATAGTGCAGAGCTGCCAAGTACTAAGGAAAGATGCATTATAAGCTGCTGCTGAATTCATTGTGTGCTTCGGACTATTGGAGCTACGCATTTGTCAACATGGCCATGGAAAATCGGCATTTGAACATTGCGAAGCAGTTCACGTTTCAGACTGGGTTCTCATGTCACTGACAAAGAAACTAGAACAGCTGGTAATCATGAGCCGCTACAGAACGTGATCGTCATTTTTAAACATGCAAAAAAAAATATTGAAATCAGAAAAGCAGTGATGAGGGGAAAAGAAGCTTCTGCAGATCAGGCATCAAAGCCAAAGAAGGCATGAAATGGCAGTTTTAAAAGTGAAATGAGTGGAGTATCTGTTCATGCATCACAGTTTTGTGAATAGCACTAGCAGATTCCACGCATGGCGCAAAGTTTGCCTTGATGATTTTACTGTGAGGTGGTCTAGATGGTGAGGCTTTTGCCCAAGATTTTTTTTTGGGGGGGAGGGGGGTGGTGTTCCTAACACATTCACAGACCCAAGTGCCGTTAGTCTAGTTCTAAGCGCTTTTTGCCAGTTTTCTGGTTTAATGCATTGTGTTGTCAACAGCTGACCATGCAGTGTGTGTGTGTGTGTGTGTGTGTGTGTGTGTGTGTGTGTGCGTGCGTGTGCGCGCATTGTGTGTGTGTGTGCGCATTGTGTGTGCGTGTGTGCATGTGTACGTTTGTATGTATGTGTGTGCGCACATGTGTAGGTGTGTCTGTGTGTCTGTGTCTGTGTGTGTGTATGTGTACTACCGAAATCATTCCCAGCACAACATGCATGTTTCAGATTTCATGTAAAAATAAAACAAAAAACTATGTTTGAACTCACAGTAAAACATATTATTCCCTTAGAGTGTTTGGACTTGCATGATGTGAGACAAAACCAAAAAAAAATACTGGAATGCTAACACTCCATTAGAGAAAAAGCTCTAGAACTTTCTATAACAAAGGTGAGGTGAGTGGATCACATAGGTATTGAGACAGTGAATGATAAGTGCCAAAAAACAAAAAAACAAAAAAAAAAAAAAAACAAACAAGTCACAAGTCCTGACGCTGGTCTATGACCGAAATGTTGTTGATATATTTATTGTGTTTTCCTCTTCTTTTTTTTTTCTATTTTAAAATCTTCTGAGAATCCTCAACGACATTTAGCATTTTTCACGGAAGAGATCTGCGGTCAAAAATCTGTTATATTATTGGAATATTTATGTTTGTTTACCACTCATCCAGTCAAACTAGTGCATTATGCTGAAATGAGTTTTGCAGCTCATGTTTTTGTTGTTTTTTTTTACCAGGGCCTACACACGCTCCTTAGACCTTACCTTTCATCAGGTGACAATGGGGGAACTGCAGGCAACTGCATGATGTCTTGTTGAAGAATGACAATTAAAAGTTGCAACAGCCGTTGGTTGACTGACTTCATGTGGAAAGACTAAGAGCTTGTTCATCTGCTATTGTGAAACCCCTCCCTTAGGCGTGTGCTTTGGAAAAGTACCAATATTAGACTAACACCCCCGCAACCGATTTAATGGATCAGGATGCACATAATGCAAAAAGTGCAGGCGTGGCATGTCTAAAGAAAACAAAGCATATTTTCTGTCAGTCTGTGCCACTGAAAATTTCGGACACTATGCCTGCCTTAAAGGAATTACTTTGCATTTCTGTTTCGATTGATTAATTATGTCTTTCATTCTTTATCATGAAGCATCAAAGCATATGACCTGCTGTGATGACTGGTGGTTAATTCAGCTGTCTGCAAAAATTCACAGACAAGGGACAGAAACTGAGAGAGGGATGTGAGGCAGGATGGGGTGGAAAGAAGTGTGCTAGTACACAAGAGAATGGGTTTCTTCTATTTTTAGTTTCAGGGTACAACATACTGCTGTTTTCTGTCAGCTGATTTAAAAAAGGAAAATACAAACACCAGCCATAGTTTTAACAGCAAAACGTTAATTCTGACTCAAAAAAGTTGGTTTATTTGTTATGCATAATGCTGGCAATTGCTTTAATGGTTCCACTATATAAGCAGTCTGCCTAATGTACAAGTCTTCTTCTTCTTCTGCGTATGCAGGCTGATACTCCTGCAGACACTCCATATATGGACAGACAAGTATTAATCCCATCTGTCCAATGAAGGGAGCGGAGTTTTGTGTGTATGACTGTTTTTTTATCCCTCTGATTAAGACATCCATACTCCATCTTGGGGAAGGTGCATGCTATGTGTAACGTATCATCCATACCAATGGGGCAAACTGGCCTTCTCTTCCGAAAGTTGGTGATGTGATTTTACGTGTGTGCAAGATGTTATGCATGCGTTCACACACGGAACCTGGGTTTACAGTCTCATTGGAAGGACTGTACGGGAAATGGAGTCAGAACTAATGTTAAGTCCGAGGGAAAAAAAATCCCCCTGTACTGAAACGGCCTGGCAGAGATTCAAACCCACAACCCTTGGATTATGAGTCCAGCGCTCTACCAACTGAGCTATTCCGGCCCTCTATGTACAAGTCATAACCAGCAAATGACTTCTTTCTGATTATGCAAAATGTTGCCTAATGCAACCATATGTGTAACATTGCCAACAACATCCACCAGTTGTACATGGCTGTCCATTGAGTAAACAATACTTAGGACAGGGCCATAGATGTTATTTTTTAAATTTGTCTCAAAGAATTCTCAGTCAAATACTATCAACTCTTTACCATGAAAATCAAGTTGTTTTTTTTTCATTTTCAGCAATTTGGGACCCCAGCACAAATTATTGCTGTGAACCTACGACTCTGTTGGTTATATCAATGGCATTTCACAAACCAGTAGCTGCATCTCACTGTCCCTGAACAGCTGATCGGTCACGCGTAGAAGCCAGCTCCAAGGCAACAGGTCCATGTTCCCAAACCATGCCCAATGACGTAAGTAAAGAAATAAATTCAGATTCAGATCAGTAGATGGTGAAAATCAGCGGAGCTTGAAGCTTTTTTGATTAACTCTCCCATATGTTGTGGGTCTGAAATGCCCCACGCTTATGATTTTCACTTAATAACTGGGTACATTTTTTTAAGCTGTCCCCACCAAATTTGATGACTTCAACAAACCATGGCCCTGCATCTGTGCCAACAATTATTTTTGGTTGGTAAACAAAGGATAAAGGAAAACAAAAGGACACAGTACGTCTGAACAGACCCGTACTCAACAAAGAAGAAGACCAGACAACGAGTAAAGAAAAACTGAACCGGCCTAGTACGTCGTGGGTCTGAGCAGACCCATGACGTCACGGCAAGAGATTATTCCTTCAGAAAACAACTAGGGTCCGTGGAGACCCACGATGTACGGCAAAGGTTTATTCCTTCAGAAGACAACAAGAGTCTGTTGAGACCCACGACGTACAGCAAAGGTTTATTCCTTCAGAAGACAACTAGGGTCTGTGGAGACCCGCGATGTACAGCAGGTTTATTCCTTCAGAAGACAACTAGGGTCTGTGGAGACCCGCGATGTACAGCAAAGGTTTATTCCTTCAGAAGACACAAGGGTTTGTGGAGACCCATGTTGTACAGCAAAGGTTTATTCCGTCAGAAGACATCAAGGGTCCGTGGAGACCCACGATGTACAGCAAAGGTTTATTCCTTCAGAAAACAACAAGGGTCCGTGGGGACCCACGATGTACGGCAAAGGTTTATTCCTTCAGAAGACAACAAGGGTCCGTGGGGACCCACGATGTACGGCAAAGGTTTATTCCTTCAGAAGACAACAAGGGTCTGTTGAGACCCACGACGTACGGCAAAGGTTTATTCCTTCAGAAGACAACAAGGTCTGTTGAGACCCACGACGTACGGCAAAGGTTTATTCCTTCAGAAGACAACAAGGGTCCATGGAGACCCACGATGTACAGCAAAGGTTTATTCCTTCAGAAGACAACAAGGGTCCGTGGAGAGACCCACGATCTACGGCAAAGGTTTATTCCTTCAGAAGACGACAAGGGTCCATGGAGACCCACGATGTACGGCAAAGGTTTATTCCTTCAGAAGACGACAAGGGTCCATGGAGACCCACGATCTACAGCAAAGGTTTATTCCTTCAGAAAACAACAAGGGTCTGTGGAGACCCACGGTATACGGCAAAGTATATTCCTTCAGAAGACAACAAAGGCCGTGGAGACCCACGATGTACGGCAAAGGTTTATTCCTTCAGACGACAACAAAGGTCCGTGGAGACCCACAATGTACAGCAAAGGTTTATTCCTTCAGAAGACAACAAGGGTCTGTTGAGACCCACGACGTACGGCAAAGGTTTATTCCTTCAGAAGACAACAAGGGTCCATGGAGACCCACGATGTACAGCAAAGGTTTATTCCTTCAGAAGACAACAAGGGTCCGTGGAGACCCACGATCTACGGCAAAGGTTTTATTCCTTCAGAAAGACGACAAGGTCCATGGAGACCCACGATGTACGGCAAAGGTTTATTCCTTCAGAAGACGACAAGGGTCCATGGAGACCCACGATGTACAGCAAAGGTTTATTCCTTCAGAAAACAACAAGGGTCTGTGGAGACCCACGGTATACGGCAAAGTATATTCCTTCAGAAGACAACAAAGCCGTGGAGACCCACGATGTACGGCAAAGGTTTATTCCTTCAGACGACAACAAAGGTCCGTGGAGACCCACAATGTACAGCAAAGGTTTATTCCTTCAGAAGACAACAAGGGCCAGAGGGAGACCCACGATGTACAGCAAAGGTTTATTCCTTCAGAAGACAACAAGGGTCTGTGGAGACCCACGATGTACGGCAAAGGTTTATTCCTTCAGAAGACAACAAGGGTCCGTGGAGACCCACGATGTACAGCAAAAATTTCTTTCTTCACAAAAAGCTTGGGTCTCCGGTGACCCACGACGCATGGCGGGCAAAATTTCAGGCGACGCACAGGAAAGGTTAAGACACTGCTGTTCTTTTTACTTCGAGGTCTCTGGAGTCACCAGGTCATGAGGTGATGGTCGGGTTTGAGGCTCACGGCAGCCAAAGCTGATTTGGCAGACTAGGGATAACGCTACGAACTTTCGAGTGACACTTGTGGAATTATCGTTCTTGCTCTGCAATGAATTTACATTTTTTTTATTATTAACGTTTTAACTTT
>JADBJO010000948.1:0-60000 GCA_016801955.1 Conus betulinus
GGAAGGGAACTTAGTTGAGTTTCATTGTTATTGATTTTATGTTTTTGTCACTTAAACAAGAATTTTTGCCTTGGATAATTATAGGGTGGGTGTGACACTTTTGGAATGTTCTTTTTAAAGTTATATACGTATTTACATGAAAAATGCGACAGTCAGTCGTTCTTTCATCTGCAGCTCTCACCGGTTGTGCACTTTTATTAGGGGATTCATGGTACCCCAACTCAGCTCTGATGTGGCCTGCATGTCATGTGTGTGCTAGTCGGAGGCATGGGGCTTATTAATAGGAGGGCTATAGCACATTATCTGATCCTTCGACAGTATAAATCTAAAGGCCCTTGGATCCAAGGTCAAAATTTTTAGGTCCATGTTTGTTGGCCGGTGTCGGTAATTTTTTTCTCTCTCTCTATCTCTCCCTTTTCTTCTCTCTCTCTCTATCTCCCTCTTCCCCCTCTTCTCCTCTTGTCCTTTCTCTTCCTCTCTTGCCTGCTCTCGCTCTTCTCTATCCTCTCTCTCTCTCTCTCTCACAACACCACACACAACCACCACACACACACAACACACACACACACACACACAACACACACTATGACACACCACACACCACACAACACACAACACACACACACAACACACACACACATGTACATGTATACACTCTGTCTCTCAACATCTCACAGTGACACACACACACAACACACCACCACCCACACAAACCCACACACCACACACACACACACCACACTTACACACACACACAACCCAAACCCACAAACACACTCAGCAGATAGACAAAGATAGAAACCTACTGTCACATGAATAAAATATGAAAAGGTCTGTAATGATCGGGAAAAAGACAAACTCTATGAATCGTCTCTATAATCTGGAGCAGTTATGAGGAATAGTAGTAGAGCGGAAGGAAGTAGGGGAAGGGAAAGTGTTGAGGATGGGGTAGGGCGGTGGGTGATTGGGAGAGTGTTTTTGGGTGCTGAACTAGAAAGAAATGGGTGGGCAGGTTGCAAACTGAAAAACCTGTTCTAGTCCACATGTGACTTACATGATCATGTATAGTATAGTGAATAATGATACTAGTACTACAATGTCATACTTTTATAAAAGAATTTGGAAAAAGACAAGTTAGATAACTTGTAGTTGTAGGCCACAGTCTACACACCAATCTATGATATTATTATTAATCATAGCTGATTTGTGCTATTTTTTGGACAAACATCCCAGGATCTGATCATAATAAAAGTCCATTGTGATAGAGAAACAAAAATCTGAATGCACATTTTTTTGATGACAAAAAAATAAATACCATTATTTTTTAAAACATCAGGTAAAGGGTTAATTTGTATAATTTGAATATTCATTACCTTTGTCGTTTGTGCCTTGTTGTTTACAGGTACCTGCAGAACAAGAAGAGCTATGAGATGGTCAGACATTCGATCAGAATGGTGGGGGGGGGACAGGTTGATACCCTTCCACTCCCTGGTCACAACATCTAGCCACCCCATGGCGGCTGGTGTGTCAGCCAAGGAGTGACTGTGACACAGCAGGTGGGGCAGCATCATCAGAGGGGGTGATAAACAAGGAGGGACCATTTGACCCATCCTCGCTCTCTTCCTTCGCCTGCATGTCCTGTGTGCAATGCCCTGGTGATGTGCTCAGCACGAAAGAAAAACGTGTCGGAAAAGGGTTCAGAATCTGTGATGTCAGCAAACATTGACCTTTGGAAAATCAGGTTAGCAGAGCCCTTCGAAATTAACTTTATGAATCTGTTGCCATCCTGAAAGTGCTGTACTTAGTTTAAATCATCCTGTGTGGTGTGCTTGGATGCAAGTCGACAGTTTTTGGGGGGTTCTTTTTTTTTGTTTTTTCCTTTTTTAAAAAAGATCGTTGCATTTTTGAAAAGTTGCATACATTCATATTATAATCATAAACATTACTTGATACGGTGACAGAAAACAGTTACAGTCGATGCTGTCTTGTTGCAGGTGCAGGTGAAGCAGGGAACAGGACTGTGGGTTTTAAAGTTGGTGCCTATTACAAGGAAAGTGAAGGAAAAGGTGGGGTTCTTGTCTCTCAAGTGGTGTTTTACTTTAATGCAACTATTTCACGTACTAATTTGCACTTTTTGTTTTTTTTTTCCATATTGAATTGGAGCTACTCTCCTTTCGAATGTGTCATTTATGTTAGTCACTTGGTGTTATACTGACTTATGACATGTTTTCTGTTTGTCTCTTTATTTGTTTCTTTTTATAATAGGTAATACATTTTTGCAGGGAAAATACTCCTATTAGACACTTCTTAAGTCTTTGTTACAAATCAACATCAACAAAAAAACTTTACTACACGTTGCTCAATAAACTTTGGTATTTCTCTTTGTCTGAATGATCAGCACCCAAACAACCACTAATCAGTGAAAGGTGATGGAAACATGTGGTCTACATCAAGACAAAACCGTTGTTGTTTATATCCATGTTGAACTTAAGAGGCATGAATTGGCGAAAGGCTAGTATGTTTTGTCTAATCATTTGAATTGTAAAAAGGGTGAATGCCTCATTTGTCAACAAGGGCCACTGTTTGATTGGTTTTGCTGTTTATAGCTTTCTTGGATATATTGCAGCAAATCGTGCATCTCATGTCGGTGGGATACACATTCAGCCTGTTGTTCAGTAGAGAAACAAACTCTGTGCACAGCCTAGTATGCTAGCTAAGGACAGTTTTGACCAAGAAGTTAGCATTGTGACTGGTGATCAAGTCAAGACATTATATCCTTATGATGAATAGCTGAATAGAAATACACAGGCATATACACCTGTGCACTGGTGATCAAGTCAAGACGTTATATCCTTTATAAATAGCTGAATAGAATACACGGGGCATATATCCCTATGCACAGGTGCTCATGCACTTTTTCAAAAGTATTTTCATTTGTGCAGCAGATGACTGGCTTAGGTGTTGCAAGAGTTGTATTCCTCTTTTGGATGCTGCTTTATTACTAATGTTAGTGTTGTTCCTGTGGCCAGTCCATAAGAACTGTACAACCATATATATATACAACCACATAAACCCACACCACACCACCCCAAACTTCTTCTTCTTCTTTCTTTCCCCCTCTCCCTCCTCTTCGTCCAGCCCCCCCAGTCCATCCATAAACCACTACGTTCCTGTCCTCAGAGGTATACTATTCCTGATCACAACATTGAGAAGGAAGGAAGTTCAACTTTCTGCATTTATAAGGAAAAGCATTCTTCACCGCCACCAGAAGCTTTCCCTGAAATGTTGCCCTAAAAGTATGCAGTTTTGTTTTTTTCTGACATTAGTTACTTAACCTTGGACTCTAAAACAGAATATGCTATGGTTTCCCATGTGTAAAAATAAGTATACACATTGATTTTTTTTTTTTTTTTAATGTTTAATTTTTTTTTACAAATTTTGTAGTGAGTTTTACATACATTTTTCCTTACAGTATGATTTTATATTTTAGTTCATGAGAGGGTACATGATATGTACATTTCATACTCCATTCATCACGGAGGAGATTCTGACAGATGTTATTTGTGTCTTTGTGTGTAAAACCTCAAGGCATATTTCTTGTACCATTGACTGTATGCCCTGTTCACTTGGTTATTCACTTCTTCTCTCTTTCTTTCACTTCTTTTGTTGTTGCTGTTTTTTTTTCATCCCCCTTTCACTGATTGTTATTCTTTATGCTGTGAATTGTCCAATTTCCATGTCCATACATATGTATGCAAAAGGTAAAAAGGTAATCTTCACTAGATGTTATTCCGTGGAGACTTGAGGTCAACAATACATCTGTACCCCCATGCCCTTTTCTTTTAGTTTTATTCTTTGATCCATATTTACTTTACCAGTTGTAAATGATTCAAATCTTGACTAAGCTGTTAACATCATCAGTTCTGATGAATAAAGTCTTTACAGTACTTCTAATGTCATGAGAATAGACTTAAATGAAATATTTGCTGGCCTTAGTTTCTCATTGTAACAACCACACACAAGAAGGCACACAGGAACGCAAGCACACACATGCATGCACACACACACACACACACACACACACACACGCATGCACATACGCACACACACACACACGCACGCACACACACACACACACACACCACACACACACACACACACACACACACACACACACACACACACCACACACACACACACACACACACACACAAATTAAATAAAATGAAAACAAAAACATAAATCCAAACTAAATAAACGAAAGCAAACATCCAGTGTTGGCTTCGATTTCTGAAATCAAAAAATGTACGAAACAAGCCACTCAGGTTTCTGTCATGAATTCATCGACTGTCCCTGAAGGCAGGGTAGGTCGTGGTGGCTCCGTGCAGATCGCATGGATTCCTTGATGAAGATGACCTGCTGTGTTGTCCAGGGTCCAGAGCAGCGGCCATCCCCCTGCAGCTGGAGCTGAGAACCAGCGATGACCCTTGACCGCACCTGCCTCTGGTGAAACAGCCAACCAGAGCCCTTCACCTCTCACACGCCTCTTCCTCAGCTGCTGATCTGCAGGCACGTGCGTGCATGGACAAGTGGCATGTTCGGAGGTTGGCGGGAAGCCCTGGTCAAGCACTGTGTGTGTCTTCTGGTTGCGGAGAGTGCCCCTAGGGATCAGCACAAGGCTTTCTCGTCTCTGCTTCGGGCCTTCAGTCCCGCCAGCAGGCTTTGGTAATCTATGCGTTGGCTGTGTGAATCACTGGAATGTTTTTTTTTTTGTTTGTGTCGTCTTTCTCTGATTAGTAGTGCTCTGTTGTTTGGAAAGCACTCTGTTGACCAACACAAATATGCTGTAATGTTGTGTGTGTAATTGGCTGTGATTTACATTTGTTGTTTTTGCGTTCAGTTGTTCCAAGCCATTTGCAGGCTGACTTGAAATTTGCTGGGACAGTTCTGAAGATAGTTTGCTTTGTTATTAACCTGTTAATGTGTTTTCATACAGAAACAGGAAAAAAAAAAAAATAAGATTGATTTCTCTGTAAGATGTACAGAATGTACATGTATCTGACAAATGTATATGTGAGATCATGCCTGTGTCACCAATACGTTTATGTTTGAGCAGTGGTCACTAAATTTTGTTTTTCTTTAATCAGTTCGAAAGTTAAAACCATTTTTTAAAAGATTATGGTGGATATCATTTTTAATCAATGATGATTCATGAACACATGTCCACATTTTCATGTTACCTACTGACGCGCGTACAAGTGCAGCCTTTTTTTTTTTTAAAAGAAACTGATAAAGAAACTTAAAGACCTTTAAGCATAAAACTCAAGACACATTCATTGCTTAACTGTTTTTTGCTGTTACTTTTTTCTGTCTTATTTGGCATTGCTCACATGCTGCTCTTTCTGGCACATCTGGACACAACCCACATCCTGGTCGCTGCCCCAGCACTGAAAGTCCACCAGAGCAATCAGTACCAAGAAAAACCGTTAACCTAAAAATTGAAAAATATTGTGTAGTGAATTCGCCATCAATTATGTAATGTAAAAGTTAGTTTCTCCCATTCTTGTGCTCTCTTTAGTACGACCCGGCAGGAGGGTGTGGTATAAAGCTTAGATATTGGCTTTCGTTCATTGACAGTTAGTTCTTCTTGTTGACAGTGAAATGTGCACCACATTTCTGGTGGAAAACCGTCGGTTGCCAGTGAAAAAACTACCCACCATAAATCAGTTTTCCATTGAACACTTTGAACCTATTTTTATTTTTTTTTTATGAGAAATACTTCTCCTGCAGGACATCTGACATGTGCAGCCTGACATTCCTTTTTCTGTGCAGATTTTATCGGTGACAGTGGACAAGGAGGCCTGTCCCTACCTGGCGGTGCTGGAGGCATCATCTGCTGCTAGCAGCGCTCACCTGACCTACCTGTCGTTAGGAATGACTTTACAGATGGAGAAACAGTTAACCTTTGCAAGATTCAGAGCAGAGGTGGAGAAGGCTGGCGAGTCATATCAGGGGTGTTCCGTCAGCCGAGTTCAGAGACAAGGTGATCAAAAACCATTGCATGGCAGAAGGGTTCTACAGATCAGGAAGCAGGAGGAGGTAATACATGACGGTTGTCACCAGGTGGAAAAAATAAAGATAGGAATGAAAAAAGCCCTTCACCCCCATACCCTTTCTCATCCCCATCATCCTTACTCCCACTCCTACCCTTACCCCCGTCCTCTGCTTCCTCTCCTTTCTCCTTTTCTTTTGGCAGCCAGCCCCTCCCCACCTTTTTCTCTCAACCCCCCTTGCCCTGGATTGTGAATTTACTGCTCATTTCAGGTGCTTGTGGTTGGCGCCCTTTCTTGTTGAGTCTGCCAACTCTGTCCTGTAAAGGTTTATATTTCCTGTTTTTCTTTCGAACGAACCCCCACCCTTCCCCAACCTAATATCCAAGGAGCTGGTATGCCTGAACAAACTGTAGGGGTATTGAAAGATCTGTCGTCGTGTGGAACATTGTTTTCTAACTCGGAATCACCTTCCCCAGTGCAGACTGCCATCCAGTTTCTTTGTCAGAATTTCCTACCCAAAGTAGTTTGCCACCCACTTCACCATTTCATCTCTAGCTATGCCCTTGCAGCAGTTGATTATAAGTCGGTTATGCTGCAGTTGCAGTTGAAAACAGCAATGTAGCTTCAGTTTCAGTTTCATTGTCATCAAGCAGGCGCCACTGCGTGCGGACTAGTCCATATAAGCTACACCACATCTGCTAAGTTTTTGAGACCACACTATGCATGATTTTAAGCTGATGGGTAAATGAATTAACAACTAAGAGAGAGAATTAAAAGAAGAGGGTCTCGTGGCTACGACTTAGCCCAGTGCGCTGGTCAGACCTTGAGTGTCTACCCAACATTAGTTGTCTTTGTAGGAGAGGTTTTATGTTTGAATGGGATACTGGTTTTTCATAACTATGCTGTAATACAAAGCTCACTTGTGCGGAAGGCAAATCCACTGAATTAATGTTTGTTAAATCCAAAAAGTCAGCAAAAGAATTGCAACCAGATGATTCGCTGAATGAAAATAGCAATGAAAAGAAAGAGTGAATAAAGAAAGCGGTGACGGGTGAAATACACTGTGAACAAAGTCTGTGTATTCTGAAGAATGACTGTTTCTGATCTGGTAGACATCCAGGAAATGGCAGTGCATACAAGGGGGATGAAAAATCATGTATTCATAGTTGTCTTCATCCCTTGTTAATTTCGAGTTGTCTTACAGTTGTTCAGTATATTGTATGGTGATGGAAATCTCACTGAAGCAACATGACATAGCTTGGACCTTATCAGGTAGTTGCCAAGAAAACTTCAGCAAGCAAATGAAACTTAAAAGCTTTTCACTAGTTACAGATGCAAACAATAGAGGGAACCGTTTTATGCATTTGGGTATATAGAGAACAGTTTTACAGAACAGAAAAGTTTGGTGTTTCGACCTTGTGGTGTGTTTGCTTGATCAGGTGTGTAGCTGGAAAGTCATTTCTCAAGTTAAAATGATATTCAGCTATTGTGAACTGTTGCTCGTTTTGCATACTACTGATTGCATATATGGTCAATTCTTTTTAAGTGGGTCCAAATTTCAAACATCTGAAAAAAGAGAGTTTTGGTCAAAGTCCGAAAGTTCTCCCCATTTTAAAGTTCGAAAAACGCAATGAAAATAAATAGCAAGTGAATGTCACTTCAGTCAGCAAAGGGGGATTTCCTAGTATATATGTCAGGAAGTCAAGCTCATTGCCATGCCATGTCATTCACCCCAGAGACTTCTGCAAGTTTGTTAACCCTCGCCTCGAAATGCTTTGTTGTTGTGGGATCAGGTGTCCATAGCAGTTTTCACAGCACTTTGCTGATTGCTGCCTACACAGCATTTACTTGCAGGTGGCTGAGTGGTGCCTTAAACAACCAAGAGGTTTAAACCCAGTATTGAAAAGATTCTGTGAGGTTAGTAGTAGTAAAAGATTTCTTTGTTTGAGCTGCTCATGTGCTGTTGAGTGGGAAAGCTGCAGACGACGTATACACACATTTATGGGGTGCAGGTGAGGGAAAGGAGCGAGCCCAGCCTGTGAGACTTCCGAGGTGGGTGCCGTCTGTGACGAGTGTGCCCTGAATCCCTGGCACAAAGCTGGTAGCTTGCCTCATGTTCCACACTGCTCCCTGGCACATCCTCACCAAAAGGTCTGTATGATGGTTTCTGTGTATGTAGGTTTATGTTCTGTGTATGTATAGTAACTTCTTCTTCTAATATTTTTGTGAGTTAACATACTCGAGCTTCCGAAGATGGAAAACGCTCTTGATTTTTACACGAAAAATCAACAATCACCAAAGTCAGTTTTTATATGATGGTGAATATTTTCTACTGGGGACTGAGAGAGAGAGGAGGGGGAGGAGAGCTGCTCAGGGTCAAGTGCCAGGCAAGTGCCATTATGGCCCAAATGGGAAAACCTCAAACCTGGCTTGTGCTACAATTTGTCGGTATTTCGACTCTTTAAATCCTTTGATTATGGGTGTGCCACATGAAACAAGTGAACAAAAGAAAAAAAAGACTCCAAAGATCTTATTGTCACTAAACATAGACAATTTCTTCTTTTACATTTGCGTCGGTTCAGCAAGACATGTTATTTGCCCTCTTGTGGGACTTGCGGGAATAACAGTCACGTGATGCTGGTGGCGGAAGTGTCTTCACCTTGTGCAGTTAACAACAGCATAAGAAAATCCCATTCATGACATTGTTCCTGAATTGGAAGCCAGTGACGAAAAAGAAAAACAAATGGGAAAGCTTGCTGGCACTAGGTCCAGAAACAGAAGAAAAAAAAAAAAACGATGGCAGTTGCTAATCCTCAATACCTATCGAAAGTACATACTAAAAAAATATTTTAAAAAACCAAAAATCCCGTCCTGCTCTGAAGATGCGAGTAAAGCCATAATCAATGGGCTCTGTGCTTTTGACCAACATTTTTTGATGGGGAACGAAGGGGGGTGGGGGGGGAGAAGGGTGATTGGTAATTGTTGACTATTCAACCTATCAAAAGTCAAAAGTCAAAAGTTTTGTAGGTTTTAATTAAGTTTTTGATTTTTTTTTTTTGCTCATCATAGTCTTTATAAACTGAATTACTTATCTTTACATATTTTACTCACTGATGGTAATCTTTACAAAACATAACACAGAGTGAAAATAACAGTCAAATCGCTTATGGATTTTGGCTTCACTTTAGTAATGAAATGGCATTTGTGTACATTCCGACAAAAAAAATATGTCTTGAAATGGCATTTGTTATACATTCAGATAAAGATTATGTCAGTTTATCATGAATTCTGTCTTGTTAGTAGAAGGAAAATGAGGACCTGAGAAATTCATTTATGGAAATGGTGCTATGTTCATAGTACTGAAAACATACATTGTGCAAACTGAAGATTAGAACTCTACATTCATGGGTCGGGTACTATGAGAGCTACGCAGGTCTTGACTTCGTGAATGAAGAAAGTCCTTAAGCGGTGGTATCCTGGATAGGCGCCTGATATTGATGAAAATCTTGGTAAATGTACTTGATAGGAGATCTTGTGCTGCCTTCAGTTGAATTACTAGGAGACCTTGGATAGGTCATGTGTAAATCTGTGGCTTTTAAGTGAACATAGAGTATAAATGTATCATGTGATCCTTCCACCAGAATCATGGTCTGTTTTGCATGCCGAAATTCTTACAATGCCAGTTCTTAAAGAAGCCAGTCCTTTCAACCAAAATCACAGACTACTTTTACATGCTAAAAGTTTTTCACTATCTCAGTACTTTCTTAAAAGAAGCCAATTTTTCCACCAAAAATCATGGGGACTGTTTGTATGCTAAATGTTCTTCACAGAGTCTCAGCACGTTGAAGAAGCTAATCCTTCCATCAGAATCACAGATTACTTTGCATGCTAAAAAAGTTCTTCACAGTTCTTGGGTCTTGACAGTTAGGAGAGCCCAGAGTGCACACAGAACATTTGAAAATAAAGTGCAAAGAGAACTTATTTTAGTACACAGTATAAATCAGACATATTTGTAGTAAGTGATAACTGTCATACTATAGTTGTGAGGTGAGTGAAACACAGATTTTCCTTTTCTCTCAGTTAGCCCAACCAGATGGTGTGTTGTCACTCTGGGTAGTGTGCGAACTAGTAGATGAAAAAACGAAAATTGTCAGGTAAGAAAGTTGGAACTGATATCAAGCACACACATCCTGTCTTGAGTTTTCAGTTTTAAAACCTTTTCTTGAGTGACACATGGTCGAAGGCTGTAAAATGTTTGACAACCATTGTATCTGCTTGCCTTTTCATGTATTTTCAATCGTGGCTTAAAGCGTTAAAAAGAAGAATTTTCGTTTTGTTTTTTTTTTTGTCTCACTTCAACCCAGATTGCCACAGAAGAAGCATGTGTCCTGTGCACAAAGACAGAGATCAGCCATGTGCTGCCGGGAACTGAGAGAAGGTTCTGTACCACAGGGAGAGTCACCGCCCTTCTTCCTGCACCCCTCCCAGCAGAGCACCCCCCTCTACTACTCCACCTCCTCCTTCCCCCTGCCCAGGACTGATTCGGATGATCGCTCCAACTCTTCACTCAGGGGGGCCTCAGAAGGAAGGTAAGGATTGAGATAGGCCAGGTGTGGCTTGATGTGCTGATGTGCTGTTGTTTGGTTGTGGGTATGTAGGCTGGTGTTGTGGTGATGGTGTAGTGTGTGTGTGTGTGCGGCCCTGCGCGTGCCCCTTGCATTTGTGTTTGTGTGCACTCGTGTGGGCGCGGTGGGTGTATGCAATGCGTCATTCCACTACACCTATGAGTTTGGTCAGTTCTTTCTTCAGGTCAGTAAGACACTGGCTTTATACCTTCATGAAAGGAGGCAGGTGTTGAAGACCAGCATTACAACGGAAAGTCATGACATGGGACGGTTAACCATGTGCCATGCTGGTTTAAAACGTCTGTCACACTAACTTACCATGGTACATCCCCAGGGGTAGTGGGAGCTTCAAATTTCACACAGCAGAATCAGAAAAGGACGCGAAAGAATTTATGGTTTCCAGAAAAAAGAAGGTGGACGTTATTCCAAAAGCATCTTCATCATGAGCCTGATGCTGAGTTGGATGTAAATATGCACAACTGTTTGTAGTCCAGGAAGAGTCAGTGGCCAGCATTGAAAGCATCGTGATACTTTTGGTTGTCTGTGTTGCCGGCAGCAGTGTGCGGAAAGCATAGTGACCACTTGGTGTCTGCTGTTGTGCAGGAAAAGTGGCAAGCATGTAAAGCATAGTGACACTGCCGCCCCCCGTTGCCTCTGTTGCAGGCCGAGAGGTGGAAAAGCGATAGTGTGACACTTGATTGTGTTGCAGGAAAAAGTTGGACAACATATGAACCAGTCCCATAGTGTCACTTGGTTGTCTGTGTTTGCAGGGAAGAAGTGGCAAGCATGAAGCTCCATAGCATGGACACTTGTGTTGTCTTGTGTTGCAGGAAGAGTGCTGGCAGCATGAAAGCACAGCCTATGACACTTGGTTGCCTGTCATGTTGCAAGGAACGTGTGGCAAGCATCGTAAAGCTAATACGTCGCACACTTGTGGTTGACCTGTGTTGCAGGAAGTCGGGGCAGCATCGAAAGCACTACTGACGCCTCCTGGTGGTGATTGCTGTGATGAGGGCCAAAGAGCTTGTCCAATCCACCGCCTAAATCAAGATGACAGTAGATGAGGAGTATGTGCACACAAGCTCCAAACCGGAGATTCTGTCAATGCCCAGAGGATGGTTTTCCCCCAGCACGGGAAATCACCCAAGATGGTGCGTGGCTTATGCTGTTGTGTTCCGTGGCTAGAGAGTGTGTACTGTAATGTGTGAGCTGAAGATGAGACCGATCACCCCCTCGCAGAGGTCTTTCAGGGAAGAGTGTGTGTCTCTTCCCGTGAGTCGTCTGACCTGCTGTGTGTGTGTATGTGAATCGTTGTGAGTGTTCTCCCGTGCTTATTGACGAAGGTTGCAGATTGCACCTTAGACTGATAAGCCCTCCCCACGATACCCACCATGTATGAGTACTTTTTGTGTACACTTTTCAGTATCAGTTCGTATGACGCTCTCTTGTTATGCCTCATTCTCACCTACATTTCTACCCATGAAGAAAAGAAATCACCTTTCCCTGTTTGTGACTCACAGACTGATCAGCCCTGTTCTTAGCCATTCACCATTTTTGTTCTTAATGAGTTTGTTTTTTTTTAGTCATGTGTCACCTTGTGTGGGTGTAACCTTACGTGACAGACAAAACTAAATAAGCTTCTTCCCTTGCCCTTTTTTTCGTCAAGCTATCAAACAACCACTGAGGGAAGACGTGGGCTTGGAGAGGAGGGAGGGGGCTAAGATGCCTGATTGATCCATGCCCGACTTCTACTTTCTCTTTACTTTCCTCCCCCAAGTGATTGCTCAGTGAGTGCCGGGAACATAAATGAAATCAAAGTTTGTTTCATGTGATACCCTGGCGGACTACTCGCAGGTGAAAATCAAGCATCCCAAATTTAAAAGAAACTATTACTTACAACTGCCCAAATGCACAAAAAAAAAGAATCTAACAAACTACCCAAAACAACCATCTATGTTTCGTGTTTCTACCCCCTGTTTTGCTCATTCTTCAAGCCCTCCTTATGCAACATAACAAATGATGAAAATAACAAGACCTTCTATGAGCAGGGTCACGGCCACGTATCTCCTTCAAACTTCACAGGGCCCGCAAAAACCGGACCCCTTTGCCAACATTGGACCCCCTCCATGTGTGTCTGTTTTCCGAGTTGTCTTTGTTAACCCTTGTCTTGATGTTGTTTGTAAAGTCCTGCAGAAAAAGACCCAGAGCAGTCATGTATTAATATAGTACATTTGTATTTCTGGTGTTTGACGGCACAGTATTTTCTTTACAGTTATTAAAAAAAATAAGGATATCTTCAACTTGTTCGGAGCTAGTAAATGCACTGCCGCCTAACAAATGTACAAGATGAAAACCCAGTATTATCTATTACAGCAGACTCTCCTCTTTCAGTGGGGATCTACACTCCACATTATTTCCTCTTAAAAAAAGAAAATAAATAAAATAAGATGCACTCTTAATTTCTTGGAAAAGCATGGCCACCAGTAGCAGTCAAGAAGGCAGAAGTGAGGAGGTCTGTTGCCTTTCGTCGACCTAGTCTTCTAGTCGATGGCTGAACAAGCTTAAGCGAAGGGTTAAATCTAGATTGTCTGTGCATACTCATTAACGCAACTGGCAAAGTGTTGCAAGCACTTTTTTTTTTTGTTGTTTTTTTTCTTGAGATTTCGGATGCTTTTCAGGCCGCCAGTACAGTCAACCTTGTCAGTGATGACAAACTTGCAAAGCATGATCTGATCAACATCCCTCCGTGCCACGCACCTAACCAGCCGATTTACACTCTGCTATGTCGTCCCCCTGGATCATCAGAGTACGGAAGGCACTGAGGTCCGCCTTATCTAGCCGGGAACACGGCATCATGAGTCTGTGCTTCCCCCGGTGGTGGCGGTCACCTGCATGCTCGCAGACACCCATATGACCAAACAAGACACTCCTGTCCCCAGGTTTCCTCACTGAGTCAAGTCTTCTTTGTGATGCCATCTAATTACACATCCGTTCCTTATGATATACAGCTTACATTTTTCTCTGTTGACCCGTCATTCTCCCTGAATAGCAACCAGTAGAATGACTGCCGAACTGTTCAGTCTATTATTCTCTTTTCCCCGGCAAAAAACCAACAAGTTGTCAGAAGCCAATAATCAGTACGCATGGGGCCACTATCTCAGGCATGGTTTTATGCCAATCGATGAGGGAGTCATTGGACTAGGCAGACTGGGAAACTAGCTACGCTCAAAGGGTTACATTTCCTATCTAAAGGCAATATTTATGTGGATTTTTTTTTCAGTTCAGTCAAAGTGCGCGTGTTCGTGGGGGCCGATCCGGGAAAAATGGATACGAGTTTGGTTAACGGTGGCACCCATACCCAGTAAGGACGATCCGCGTTTCTTTTGATAGGTGTTGCTCCAAACTCTCTGGTAACGTAGCTCCCGTCTGAGGACCTACGTTAGCTGTATCAGGGTCCCAGCACCTCTCTTTAGGATTGCCTGTATCACAACTGACAACCGCCAGAACCCTTCTTTCAAAACAGCCACCTATTAGACTTGACAGATCTGTAGTGAGTAAAGTCATTCATTCTGGGGGGAATCTCAGAACCAGAATGGAAAATCCTTAGATGCACCAAAAGCTTTCCCATTTGACTTCGATAGCCTACAAATGTTCAGGCTTTTCCATCGTCCTTAACTTTTTTACGTTTTTTTTCTTCATCCCACAGTTGTCTGCTTTGCCACATTACTTCTTTATCCCAAATTAACCATCACGTCCCCCACACCCTTTATTGTAACGATATTTTTTTATTGCTTGGGTTTGTTCTTGTACGAAATCTAGGAATGTGTTATTGGCAAGGTTCCTATAAATTCCTCTGGCCACATCAACGCTTTCCTTTCAGCTCCTTTTTTTCCTGTTTTTTGACAGACGAAACTACAAATTGAGGAGGCGTATTTAAAAATAGCTAGAACCAGCCTTTCCCTCCATCTCTGTCTGTCTCGTTTGTCGGTCCATCTCCGCGAGTCACTTGACCTTTTACTCCAGAGGCGCCCTATTCAGTCGGTTAACGGTCTTGCTTGATACATCGCCTGTACTTGGCCCAAACCTCCTATTGTGTACAGTCGTACCGGCACTGACATCTTTGCTATCCCTTTCTCTCATGATCCCACGCAACCGTCACTGAATCAGCAGCTGATCATAATTTTCTCAGTCATAACTCATGCTGTCTGGGTTATCTAAAAACACTTTGCCCATGACCCTCAACTTCATTGCACATAACCCGTTGACGTGACACTTTAAGCCGTCAGGCAGAAGCCCAGTCAACAACATGAAACTTCACTTCCAGTGATCGTGCATTAGGCCCGTCCCAATGACGTCATGCATATTTTTCTTGAATTTTTCATTCCGCTACCATATTCCATTCCTACAACAGCGCACCCTCCCCTCAATCACTCCTAGCCGTGTGCCATTAGTAACGCACTTATATGTACTGTGTACAGTATCCTAATAATGATATGCCACACATGACCACAGTATAGAGGGGCGGGGAAGCACAGACCAGTTTTCCCTCAGGAACAACTCTGACTACCTGTGAGACCCTAAAGATTAGCGATCTTCTGTTTCCGTCCGCTTGTTCCTCTTCCAAAGTGTGCTGTCCCCCAGTTCACGTTGCGCATAACCATTCGGTGCCTGTAGCCGTCAGCGACGCCCTAGTAAAAACTTACTCCTAGCGCTACTTACCACACGCCGTCACCCCATTTCTTGCGTTCATGCGTAGCTCCTTCGCTATCTACTCCGACCTCCAAGATAGAGTGTAGCGACCTCTAAATCCATATGTCTGCACTATTAAAAGATATGCAAAATTGACCAAGTGGATTATATCACCATTTATCCTACGACAGGATGGATGCCATGAGGTGCGAGATGACTGATAGTGATGGATCGCATACCTTCCTTGGAGCGTAGAGACCATGCTTCGTCACGTCTATTGAGTCCGGGCTGTGCGATCATTTGGACAAAGATAATCTGTTATCAGGACTGGGTTACCAGCTCGAAGAGCAAGCCTCCTAGTGATTGTACGTGCCACCTGTGTGTAGGTACCTGGGCCAACGATGTGTTAGTCAAGACCCTGCATTCTAGAGCAGAGATCGGGCCTGCCCGCAGCGCGACGCGAGCTAGCCTAGCAGTACGGTCTGCGATGTGGACCGAGGGCAGCGACTATGATAGTCAGGGGGAGGGGAAGCGGCCCGCAGGAGTGTGAACACGAGTTGCAGCTCAGGAAAGGTAGGGCCCATTTACGATTTTTCCGAGGAGTGGTTTTTTGGGTCCAACGGACAGCAAGGGGGCATGGTGGGGGGACGGAGGGGGGCGTGGTTGTGGACTGACCTGTCTGACGAGGCATGAGGTCGAATATCAACTTTATTTTCAACTTTTTTGCTCTGTGTTCTTTTTTGGATGTGAAGCTGTAGTGGTAAATACATATGTTTTTGATCGTGCAAAAAAATCTATCCAAATCTAAATGCCTAAAATTTTTTTATGATCAAAATTAAAACAAAAGAAAGCCCAGATTCAAAATCTCCATTCAATTTCCTTCAAAAATCATATATATTTCATTTTTTATATCTTTTGTAGTTTCTGAGCTAGAATTTTTTGTAATTATTACCCCCAAATCATTAGATTTCCCTGGCACTGGGAAAGCCTTTGTTTGTAAAATTTTTTCAGGCAGTGAACGGGTTAAACAGATCCAGCTCATTTGTTTTCCGTCCCTCTGCCTCTTTCCCTGATCTTGTGTGTGTTGCCTGAACTGTCTTCTCTTCCTCACTTCTCTCTCTGTTTTTCACGGTGGCTATCTTGTTACTGATTGGCATCTGGGGACTATTGTTCTGTACATTTTTATCATATTCTGTTGTTTGTGACGTTTGAAAAACTATATACTTGTTGAAAATTCACATTTCTGTTTTTTCGGTTTACATGTATTGAATAAGTGTTATTTTGTTTTGTGTTTTACTGTATTTTTACCTACTTTAAGCATTGCTGCAGTTTTTTTCAGTTTTTTTTTTTTCAAAACTGAACATTAAACGCTATTGCGCAGCTAAGCAGAGTATAAGACTAGGAAAGAGATGTTTCTCTTTTACACTATTTTAACGTTTTAGAAATAACACAACATTACAACAAAATGCATTTATGCATTGTCATTGTCCACATTGTCGTGCCGTAGGTGTCCATTGTAATGTCACTGACATTTTCTGCATTGTCACGCTGTAGCTGTTCATAGTATTAGTAATGTCACAAACAGTTTCCACATTGTCTTGTCAGTCTGTAGCTGTTCGCTGTAATGTCATTGACAGTTTCAACATCAGTCAGGTATTTGATTTCTTCATTTACATTCAGTGCATACTTGGTTTTTACCTTTTGTTTTACCACATGCAGTTTGTTGTATGATCATTTGGCTGCCAACATCTCACTTAACTCTGCTGTAAACCAGTGTACACAATTTTTTTTCAAACGATGACTGTCATAAATAGCTGCCCATCTCATGTAAAAGTGACACAGGCTATTTTCAGAACCACTCAGCTGTCCGCATTATGCCTTCTTTTTGAGCAGTATGAGCTCTATGCTGATGTGAAATGTATGTATGCATTCTTGATTGACAGTCAGTTAACTGTTTGATTTGCTGGAATCAATGGAAGTGTGTGTGTGTGTGTGTGTGTTTGTGTATGTGTGTTGTGGGTGTGCGCGTGTGCGCATGTGTGTATGTTTGCGTGTATGTATGTGTATGCATCTACCAGAGGCACACAGCCAGGTTTTTAGAAGAGAGGATCCTGAAGACCCATGAAAGAGGTGAGGTCAGCACTGCCCAGATGTCCACAGGAAGGAGAGGACAAGGACGAGAGTCTAAAAGAGTAAGTAGGAAAACTGCTGGGCTCACTCTGTTGTCGAATTGATCTCTCTCAATCATTATCACACGAGGCGAATCTCTTTATTAAGACAAGGGCTCACACTCTTGAACTTGCTTTTAGACGTTTTAAAAGATATGACCATGTAGACATGGGAGTAAAAGAGAAAGCACTTGACGGGTCTTTGAACGTTAGCAACTTCTCATGCAGGACATTTGTCAGAAAAGTTTTCATCCAGTCAGAGCAAAGGGGTTCTAGTGCACAACCTGCCAACTCTTTTTGGCCCAGTTTTTGTTTTTTGTTTTGCTGTTCTTCATCAAACGCAGTTTCAGCTTAAATGAAAATATTTGCCTTTGCTTTCACGTTCTTTGTCTGTATTGCTGCACTTGTAACTGAGCTCTCTTCACTGAAACAACGAAGTCATAACGCCTCAACGTGCATTGAATAAACAACTTGGAGCAAAATGACAAAGGAGGCCTATGCCCAAGTCAGGTGTCAAGTCAATCCGCATACTGCTTTCCTGTGAACTTGCCAGGGGTGAGCACAAACTGGTGAGGCGAGTGAAAGGATGAGCACAAGAACAAAGTCATTCTCATACTGGAGCAAGAGCATTGTCTAGTGTGACAATGGCTTAACTGAACATGTATTTTGACCTCCCTTCTGTCAGTTTCAGTTCTCAGTATAATGGTCAAAGACTGACCATGAAATCTATATTTTTTGACTTGTGTGTAATAAAGTGAGGGTGTAATCACACTGTGGGTTTCCTGTGTGCGTTTGTGTGTGTCTTTCTGTCTATGGTAAACTTAATGTTGTCATTGCTTTGGTAGTCACGAGTGCTTGTGAGCTGTGTTTCGATTACATAGACTTGTCCCAGACCACTTTACTGAGGAAGTTTGACCATGGCTGGCCATGTTTCAGGCTCAAGCTCCAGGCCTTTCTGCGCCTGGAGATCGAGTCTATGTGCATCCGTGTGGACCAGATTGACCAGGCAGAACGGCAAGAATCATGTGACCAGGTAGGCTGACCATTCAGTGGTAGAAGCCAGCCTGTGTTAATGTTGATGGATCTGTGAACGTTAGTGTTGGTCAGAGAAGATTTGTTGGTCGGATGTCAGAACTGAGGTTTGATCAGCAAGCGATTTTTTTTTTTTTTCTGCCTTATTTTCTGTTTCTTGGTTTTTGTTTTTCTGTCAATTTTCTATTTCTTGTTGCCACTTAACCTGTAAATCAATCAAAACACACTGGTATATTCTATGCTAATGTCTGAGTCGCTGATTTTGGGGACCCAGGCTAACAAGTCATCCACAGTCGTGTTAGGTAAAGTTACTGTCCACTATCATTGACTCTCAGTATTTTTGCTAGTCAGACTTAACACAAGGTGGAATTTAAAAAAAAAAAACACCTTTTTTTGGCCATGTTACAAAGTTTTATTGCAAATGGAGCCTCAGGGGCTGTAGTAAATGGCTCAAAACGATGTGCCTTAGTGCTGAATGCTTTCAAAATGACCCAAAAGGACAAGAGACATATGGTTATCCTTGGTGGGCAGAGGAAGTTACTGGAAAATAGCGGACATGGACTGACGACGGTAATGACAATGTGGCCGTGTCGTCTGTGGTATTCATACTGATAGGAGATGGGTGTTGATGAGCGGAGCAGACCTGACGCAGAGGAACTCATGCAGTGTGTGGTTTGGCGTTGCAGATTGTGCAGCTGCTGAAGGCTCTGTTGTTCAGCATGGGCCCTAAGTCAGCTCTGGAATTCCTCAGCACCTGTGTTCTCCACAGGTAGGTACTACTGTGCCCCTCTCTGGCTGACAGTTTTAGTTTTCTTCAAAGTGAGGTGACTGCAGGTGGAAATTGAAACACATTTTAACCTCTCCAGTATGCACTTACCTGAGCTTAGTTACGCCGAAAACCTGCGGCAAGAGATGTAACTCCGTAATTTGAACATGGTTACCCAATTTGAAACTTAATTTGAAAAGAGAGGAAAGGAAATAATGAAATGAAAATAATTTTAAAAATTCCTACGAATATATATGTTGCTATATCACAGTTTGAAGAATTTCACATGAGCCATTTACTTGGTGAAAAAAATCTTCTTCTTCAGAACTTTATTCTGAATCGTTGTTTTATCATATCTGGAACCTCATCCCAGTCGAAATCTAGGTCACTGTAAGCTTCATTACCCAGCACTTCCACAAGTCTCTGTGCTGTAAATCCTACAAATCACAGTATCTTCGTCACTAAATCTCACTATTAAAATGGCAGAAATCAATGTTAGCCACGGTGAAAAACACAGCATTTCGACCACAAAACCTAAAAAATTCATAACTCGAGAACTATGGCATGTATCGACTTGTGTTTTTTTGCAAATGGAAGTGAATCACTACAGGAAGAAGGAAGTCACCTTCTCACGAGACTTCCTTTTCTACAAGAAACATGGCAGCGCCCATTGTTGCCATGTGTTTTACTGGGCACTGGCAGGCGCTCAGCCTTTCAGTAGTGTGATGTCCAGTCAGGCGCTAGTGGGCGCACGCTCGTCAAGAGAGTTCAGAAGAATTCTTTATGAGTCTGCCAAAAACAAGGTCAAACAGGTTTACAAGATGAAACATGATGCGTTTTCAACCTCTCATGTCTTCTTCAGAGCAAGATAAACAATGTTCAGGACAATGAAAATGAAGAATGAGCAGTTACTTTTCATTGCCCTGAATGTTTATCTTGCCTGAAGAAAACCTAAGAGGTTGACGTGTGTCATGTTTTTTCTTGTTACTTGTTTGTCCTTGTTTTGGGTGATCTCACTAACTGTTATTCTTATAATAAGTTTAGTTTTCATTAACTTATTTGCGGAGGTGTGTCTTAAGAAAATGAAACTCTACATTCACAAAGTTCCAGTTGTGACACATTTGTTTTGGAAAATTCACTAGACTGGCAGAATGCAGATTGAAGCATTCATTAATTGCTGTCAATGCTCAATATTTCAGTTAAAATCAAGACTAGTGTAACATTTACTATTCACCTTGACCTGAGTACCATTCAACTTGACCTTTGTGCCATTCACCTTAATGTGTGCACCCTGTCTGCAGCAGTTGCCATGCAACCTTATCTAGATGCAGACTGTTGACCATAGTATCACTGTTCGAAGTGATGCTCAGGATTGTTTCCCCTAGTCTGAGTAGTGAAGCCCAAGCCTCGTTGGGATGGATTGCATATGACATCATTGAATACTAATTTTAGCTTATAACTGTTGAGCACTTGATTTTCCTGCCTCTTGATGCACATATTTCAATTGGTTAAGGGAGTAAACTGTTTTATTTTCAGGTCAGTTGTGCTCGTTGTGTGGATGTTTGTTGTCCATAATGGTGACCAAGTTTTACCCTTGTTCAAAGATGCATTCAGGGAATTTTTTGAGGACGGTGGTAGCAGAGAGGGTTTGATATCGACGCAGTTGCCTGCCTGTTAACTTCATGTCATTCCTGTTAACAGTTACTTTTTAGTTGTCAACCACAATAGTTATCTGCTGTCTTTCCGGTCAGTTGCCTTGGTGCACCATTCCTGTTAACATATCTGTATTTGTTGTTGACCTCGATACATCTTTTGCTTGAACAGTTCCAGTCCATTGGTAACCACAGCACCTCATTCCTATATTTAATTAGGTACCTGCCTGTTGTTAACCTTGGCGTTCATTCTTATAAAGTCACATTATTAACTATAGTATTTTATTCCTGTTGGCAGTTTTTGGTCCATTGTTTACCTCCGCATTCCATCTGTTGACAGTTTCTGATCTGTTCTCAACCTCAACGCTTCGTACCTGTCATCAGTTACAGGTTCCTTGTTAACTCAACACTTAACACTTGTGAACAGTCACTGATTCCTTGTTAACTTTAACACTTCATACCTGTCAACAGTTACTGGTCCGTTGTTAATCTCAACACTTCACACCTGTCAGCAGTTACTGGTCTATTATTAACCCTTATGCTTCATACCTGTCAACAGTTACTAATCCATTCTTTACCTCAGCACTTCATATCTGTCAATGGTTAGTGACTGGCCCATTGTTAACATCGACGTTTCATATCTGTCAGCAGTTACAGGTCTGTGATTAACTTTTCTATCGTTAACCTCAGCACTTTATGTACCTGTCAACAGTTACGGGTTCATTACAAACTGAAACATTTCATGCCTGTGAATAATTACTGGTCCATCGTTAACCTCAGCATTTAATACCTGTGATCAATATCTGTCCATTGTTAACTTTATCACTGTATACCTGTCAACAGTTACTGGTTCATTACCAACTTAAACACTTCATACCTGTGAATGATTACTGGCCCGTTGTAAACCTCAGCACTTAAAATCTAGGATCGATACCTGGCCATTGTTAACCTTATCACTTTATACCTGTTTGTCCGTTGTTAACCTCAGTACCTGACACTTGTTGACAGTTACCTGTCCACCCTACCTGATCTGCTGGTCACCATCTATGACGAGCTGATGCAGCCCCTGCCCCCTGAGCTGGGTGGCACCCCAGAGCGCACGCCCAGTGAGCGGTCAATGTCTTTGGCCAGTCTGTCCGCCCTGGCAATGGAGGAGATTTCTCATTCCATTGCAAGTAGTGAGCAGACAAACACTTCGTCAAAAAGGAGGTCAGTTACAGAAAACAAAAGAAAAGAAAAAGAAAACAAAAAAAAAGAAGAAAAAGAAGAGCACAGAAAAATTCATTGTTCACAAGATGATAATTTGGTACTGAGTTGTATTGTGTCATGTGTCTTCCCACAGGGATAGTTTTCAGTTTGGTATTGAGTTGTATTGTGTCATGTGTCTTCCCAGAGACCATTTTCTTTGTTTTGTTTTCATGTAGTTTTTTGGCGTCAGCTGACAGCAAATAATTACAGTGACCTCAGAAGCTATGTTTCTGTGGCAGGACACGCAGCAGTGCTCATGCAACCCTGTTCTCCCAAGTATCAGCAACAAACGACAAATTGTCGTGAAAGCTCCTCCAGGGAAAAAGGGCAAGGTATGAAGAATTAATGAACAGAAGTTTACAGTTAATGTAGTTTACAAACTACAAAGTTATGCTGTTGAATATGTTATGCCTTCTGTAGTTACTGTAATTAACAAATGTATGAATAAATTTTGCCTGATGTTGGACCAAATTGATTTTGCGGAGTACCAGACCAACTAATGAATCTTGGGGGCTGTTTCAATGAAAACAATTACCAAAAACTCCCCTCTGGAAGTCGAAGTCCAAATCCTACCAAATTTTGTATAAAAGTCTAGTAGTGGACGTAGTTTGCTCTGTGTGATTCTATGCGTTGTTGATGTTCAGAACTGACAACTTTGACCATTTATCATAAAAATGGAGAATTTGAAATGAATCAGTACGCAGCCGACTCCCAGTTTATTGATAATTTAACATCCTGCCACAGAGTTGTTAGCAGTTGCAAACGCACGTGTACAGTATACACCGTTTTTCTGAGCCATCATTTTCAGTTCAACGGCACCAGGGCTTTGAGGGGGGGAAAAAAAGTGACACCTGCACACCTCTCTTTTCAGAATGCTAGATTGCCAAGTTCATAGTTATGCTACAAATGGCAGCCAAGCTTGTGCATGTTGTGACGGGTCTCCGACGCGACAGAAGTATTTACGCTTTCACAACCAAAATGCGCTCTCGCATAGGCACATGCACTCTGTCACTCACATCGGGCCCGCAAAGGTGACGGGAAACCAATAACATTTCACAGAAAATAATCAACTTTTATTTAACTTGACTCCGAGCCCCCACCCGTCACTACACAACACAATTATCTGTATCATACAACAATGTGTAAACACCATACAGACAATCTCATAAATCGCATCCCCTGTTCTTCAGTGATTCTTACTTAACCAGGAAAGACAATATTTCACTATTACATTTGCACATTTATAAACTTAAGAACAAATGAAACGTCCATAACTTGCCAGCATTCCTTGGTTGACCGTCAGTTTCTCTCATCACATGTGCGACCACGAGCTGAAGCTGCCACACTGTTGTGTCCTCCCGATTGGCCAAATCCCAGTTGGGGGACACTGGCAACGTAGCTTAGTCGCACCCTCACACCGAGTCTTCCGGACTCCACCGCACTCGCCCTCTCCACGGGAAGGGCTCCTGTCAGCCTCTCCCACAGGTCTTCTCTGGCTGCAAACACCCCACCGTTGTCTGGCAGCTCCCTGTCTAGGCTCCAACAGGCTAACACGTCTTGCTGTCGACCGTCCCCACACGGGAGACAATTCTTCTCGTCGTCGGCTCCGAGGCTACAGCAACCTCCACTGTCTTACGTCCCCACCCAGGAGACAACGAGGCGACAGCAAACCTCTGCTTCTCGCTGTATTTTCTTGAGCCCTCAGCAAGACGGGCGAGTTCACTTTCCCTTAAGTGAGTCACACACTTCCTGGTTTTCCAGGCACCTTATATCATTCTCAAACAAGAGAGAACTCGAGTTTAACTGGTTCAACCAATGGAATCACTGGCTCACACACATCACACGATTTGTACCAATAATCCCCTGAGTTTTTTGTTCCACCAATGGAATCACTAGTCACCTACACATACACACACACACCACAGCTGTTAGCACCAACAAGGACTTGGGTACCAAGTGGTTAATGCATAACCTCCTATTCAACTCATGTTCCATTCCCCAAAGCTACCCATTATACTAACAGCCTGGACTTCTACTACAGCCAGGACTGATGCTTTCAAGTGGTGACTACACCCTAGACAACAAGGTGCAAAACAACTCAATAGCCGAAGCCTTCCATTCATTCCTCAAAAGAAGAACGACTGAAGGGTCGCTGTACTCTGCCTGCAGGCTGACGGTCGCCTACCCGTGACGGTCACCTGACACGATTGCTTCCTTTTAGCCCGCTGGACAACCCAGTAATAGCCAGTCTCATGGTGGACACTCTTCTCTAGCCAGGACCGGCAGGTCGGCAACTACTTGTCACTATCCCTCGGACATGTGAAACACTTCCCAGTAACTCCCTCCTTCAGTAAACGACTCGGGGTATTCCCCTCTGGTGATGCCTGAATTTGCACACTTGAAGAACCCAAGGAACTTGCTCTCAACAACAGCAAAACTACCCTTAATTTGCCTAAATGCTCGAGAACATTCGGCCGACTCATGACACCCCCGTACCTAAGAATGTTGTTCCAATCAACATTTCCTCTAGGACGAATGTTCTCAGACTGGAAAAAAACTCTCATTGCATGGGTCGATATAACAGTACTACCCCTATGCTTCAAGACATCACTTCCATCAACATCTCTAACATGGGTAATGTGCTCAATTAAAAAAACCAATACATCAATCAGATAATCCAAAGGTCACTCTTGGTCAGTCATAAACGACTGTGCACAACATTTAACTCTAAACTGGCTCACATATAATCAAGAACTCTCCCTATAGCGTTAGCTATCAGCATGTATATACATATTAATTAATCATTCCATTCACTTCAAATAATAGCACAATCATGATTTACCCAAGGTTCAAATTCAGGGGGGTGGCCACAACCACAAAGACATGATTCAAATTCAGGCGTGTGCCCCAACGTACGTAATATCAAAATCAAATTCAGGCGTGTGGCCACAATCTGCTCACACACGGTCTCACACACAATATGCAAATCAAACATTTATCCTGATTTACAAACTTAAGGACATTTCACACTTTACCGAGCTGTGACAAAACAACATGAGCAAACAGATATCAACCAGAAAAAATCATAAACACGTGAGTACGTACTGATCCCTGCTCCATAAAAAGGGCAATGAACAAAAGCAACATCAACTGAAAAACGTGTATCAAAAAAAATGAAAAATAATACATGAACATGAATATAGGCTCAACCACGCCCCACAATGGGCCTTCAAAATAAAAGAAAAGAAAAAAACAGTATTCCAGAGTCACCACAATTGTGTACACCCAACTAGCCAGCTACATTATTTACCCGTAGCTGTCCGTAACGGATCGCTCACGCCACACAACAGCAGCCCGTAGGCAGTGGTCATACTATTGTCCCACTGCTACCGCTCACACTTAAAGTGGCAACACCCTGAAGGCATTGCTCCTACTATTGTTCTACTTCTGTTGTTCACACTACAACAGCAACACCCCGAGGCATTCTTCCAACCCTTGACCTACTCCTGCCCCTCTCAATTTTGACCGCCGTTTCGTGGCTCGCCAATAGTACCTGGGGCAGAAAGTTTGCGCAGTCCAGGCTTTACAAGAGAGTCAGCGCACCTTTCACACATTTTAGTCCTTAAAGGAGCGCGTGAAAATCTGCGCGATCCTCTTCTAGCCTGTTCGGCAAAATCCCTTTGCATTCAGTCCCCTTGACTTTCATTGCCTCAGGGTCTGTTGTGCCAAGAGCACGTGAACTGGGCTTCGCACCCATTCACCGCGACGACGATCATCTCCCCTTTTCAAAATGTTAAGAGATGATCCCTCACTCGTCTTAGCTGAACTAATTTTCTTTTTATCTGTGGAGCTTCCTTGGTTCGAACCCCACTCAGTGCCTATGCCCACTGCTTTATGGGCCTTATTTTCTTTCTCCCTTTTCCAACACTGGCTTGTCTGCCCCTATGAGCTGATTATCTTGGGCGTTTCTAACGATGGCTGGTCACCTCGACCTTCTTGCCATGCGTTATTACAGCCACCCCGGTTCCAGCCCAGCTGCCGGTTCCAGTTACTCCGTGGTCCCTCTTGCCCCGACCCTGAGGTCTGCCACCATGACTCCTACATTTCTGACTACCACGGCAACGCCAACAACTTTTTGAACCACCACTACGACCACCATGGCCTACAGCACTGCCACTACGGCCGTCTCCATGGGCTCCATGGCCCATGGCCCCACACGGCCCCGCCATTACGGCCTATTTCATGGTCCACTGCACCACCACCACGGCCACCTTCATGGTCAACGCTAGCTCTACTGCCAGCGGCGCCTGCGCACTTCACCTGCTTTCTGTTTACTTTCCTGTAGGAGTCCCTACCCTGCACTATCCTTGCTTTCCCTACCTGACTGGCAGCCTGGTTAGGCTTTGGGAGGATGTACCTACCCCCTAACAAAGCTGGATAGGGAAGATTATTTTGCACTGCTGCAGTGAGAGTACTCCTGACAAAATCTGACTCTACTTTGACACGGGCCAAAGGCAGCCGATTAATCTTCCATCTGCATATCGCACGCAGGTGGTTTCCCCTGTATAGTCTGTCTCTCTCACAAAACCGGGTTCTACCATTGCCGCCAGAGTCAATCCTGTATCTAACAAGCAGGTCACCGGCTTCCCGTTTACTACTGCCCTAGTAGTTGGTGGTGGTACTCTGCCTTCCTGTTGAACTGTGCATCAACGGCAACAACTGAATGTATTCGCAGTCCGCTACAGTCCTTGGCGATATGACCCTCTCGCCCACATTTAAAACATGTGCGTTTCACTCTAACATTCTCTTGAGTCCCACTGTTGCCACGGGACTTCGAATCCGCTTGTAACTGTGGTCTCGCCTCCTTTGTGTAGGGAGTCGGCGAATCACTCCCTGCCTGTGTGGTCTGGGCATACGGGACGACTGGTTGATCCCTTCACCCCGTTACGCTGATCATGGGCAGATTCATACCTGTCTGCAACTTTCACTAACTCCTCTAAACTTCCTAATTCTCTTTCTGCCAAGAATACTGTGAGATCCTTCCGACAAGTGGAGAGAATTTGCTCCTTAACGATCTCCTCCCTCAGAGATTCAAAAGTTTGTTCGATGTTTCCTAACCTTATCCATTTATCAAAGAGAGCCCTAAGCCGATAAAGGAACTGTACGTGTGTCTCACCTGATTTACGAACAGTTTCTCTGAACAATTTCCTATATCTATCGGCGGTTACCTGGTACCTCTGAAACAAAGCATCGCGCACCGACTCATAATCCATCTGTTTTTCCGGTGGTAAGCAGAAAAAAAAGCATCCCTAGCTTTGGGTGTCAGCAGCGCGGACAAATTTGTGGCCCACCGTTCTTCGGGTAAGCCCTGATCTTTGGCAATCCTTTCAAATTGCGAAATGAAATCCTCTAAATGGTCCGGATTATCATCAAACTTTGGCATATTGATCAAGGGACTGACATGTGGTGCAAAGTTTGCTTGGGGTTTTGCGTCCACGTCTCGTTCTTTCCAATTTTAATTTTTCTAACTCTTAACTGCCTTTCTCTTTTCTTTCCCGTTCTCCCTCTTTCTCTTTCTCTTCTCTCTTTCCTCTTTTTCTCTCTTTCTCTCTTTCTCTTTTCCGTTCTCTCTCTCTCTTTTCTCTCTCTTCTCTTTTTTCCGTTCTCTCTTCTCTTTTCTCTCTCTCTCTTTCTTTCTCTCTCTCTTTTTTCTTTCTTTTTCTTCCCTTTGTATTTTCTGAGCCTCGATTACACGGGGCCAGTTCTCATCTACATATGCCTTCAGTTCCGGACCCTTTAGTCCTAAAGCTTTCCTTCTTCTATGAGGTCCATCTTTTTCAGTGGACCCATTGTCTCAGTACCCTCTTCACTCGACATTTTGAAGCTATCTAACCCTCGATCAGCCAGCTAATACAACCACAGTAACAAGCGATATCCACACGATCACTCGTAAATAAAGCGATCCACACGATCACTCCTAAATAAAGCGATCAAACAGTTGTGCTACACACACTCAATCTCAACAGCAACCAAGTCAAGCAAGTTCAAACGAAGGCACAGTCATGAAAAAAATCAAAACAATCAACACATGACTAACGTCTTTCCCGGTAAGAAAAAAAAATATCTAGGTTTCCACAATTATGACAAATTTCAAATCCTTTAGCAATTGAACAAAACCCAGAAATCAAAATCACTTATGACTCATTTATGTTTATCCCGGACGAGCCCCCAATTTGTGACGGGTCTCCGACGCCCCCCCCTCGTTATTGAAATATGATTATCATATGCAGGGATGCAGGGGGTTATAGACAGAAGTATTTACGCTTTCACAACCAAAATGCGCTCTCGCATAGGCACATGCACTCTGTCACTCACATCGGGCCCGCACAAAGGTGACGGGAAACCAATAACATTTCACAGAAAATAATCAACTTTTATTTAACTTGACTCCGAGCCCCCACCCGTCACTACACAACACAATTATCTGTATCATACAACAATGTAAACACCATACAGACAATCTCATAAATCGCATCCCTGTTCTTCAGTGATTCTTACTTAACCAGGAAAGACAATATTTCACTATTACATTTGCACATTATAAACTTAAGAACAAATGAAACGTCCATAACTTGCCAGCATTCCTTGGTTGACCGTCAGTTTCTCTCATCACATGTGCGACCACGAGCTGAAGCTGCCACACTGTTGTGTCCTCCCGATTGGCCAAATCCCAGTTGGGGGACACTGGCAACGTAGCTTTAGTCGCACCCTCACACCGAGTCTTCCGGACTCCACCGCACTCCGCCCTCTCCACGGAAAGGGCTCCTGTCAGCCTCTCCCACAGGTCTTCTCTGGCTGCAAACACCCACCGTTGTCTGGCAGCTCCCTGTCTAGGCTCCAACAGGCTAACACGTCTTGCTGTCGACCGTCCCCCACACGGGAGACAATTCTCTCGTCGTCGGCTCCGAGGCTACAGCAACCTCCACTGTCTTATGTCCCCACCCAGGAGACAACGAGGCGACAGCAAACCTCTGCTTCACGCTGTATTTTCTTGAGCCCTCAGCAAGACGGGCGAGTTCACTTTCCCTTAAGTGAGTCACACACTTCCTGGTTTTCCAGGCACCTTATATCCATTCTCAAACAAGAGAGAACTCGAGTTTAACTGGTTCAACCAATGGAATCACTGGCTCACACACATATCACACGATTTGTACCAATAAATCCCTGAGTTATTTTTTGTTCCACCAATGGAATCACTAGTAGTCACTACACATACACACACACACCACAACTGTTAGCACCAACAAGGACTTGGGTACAAGTGGTTAATGCATAACCTCCTATTCAACTCATGTTCCATTCCCCAAAGCTACCCATTATACTAACAGCCTGGACTTCTCTACCAGCCAGGACTGATGCTTTAAGTGGTGACTACTACCCTATAGACAACAAGGCAAACAACTCAATAGGCCGAAGCCTTCCATTCATTCCTCAAAAGAAGAACGACTGAAGGGTCGCTGTACTCTGCCTGCAGGCTGACGGTCGCCTACCCGTGACGGTCACCTGACACGATTGCCTTCCTTTTAGCCCGCTGGACAACCCAGTTAATAGCCAGTCTCATGGTGGACACTCTTCTCTAGCCAGGACCGGCAGGTCGGCAACTACTTGTCACTATCCCTCGGACATGTGAAACACTTCCCAGTAACTCCCCTCCTTCAGTAAACGACTCGGGGTATTCCCCTCTGGTGATGCTGAATTTGCACACTTGAAGAACCCAAGGAACTTGCTCTCAACAACAGCAAAACTACCCTTAATTTGCCTTTCTGAATTCTTAGCTGTTGTCGTTCTGTTAACTGCTGGGTTACTCAATTCATACTGATATGTAATCCACTGCATGTGTTTTGTTATGTCGCAGGGAATCGGTGTGGTTTTGTTGTGGTTGTTGTTGTTTCTTAAAACAAAGTCAGGGGACAAGGCAGCCATTTGAACTGTAAAAATCACTGCAGCTTTAAGTGTTGTTGTTTCTCCCCAGGTGGGAAAAAGACGAGGCGAAACTTGTTTGACACGGAGCTGTGTAAAGAGCCGTCCAAAAAGGAGGTTGCTGAGCATAAGGTGTCCAGAGCGTCACGCAAGAAACATCCCTCAGCATCGTCAAGCAAGTCTAACAGTAAGGAAAACAACGTGTGGACAGACAGTGGCGATGTGATGATGATAATGATGATGATGATGATGACGATGATGAGGCGTTAACCCTTTCACTTTCAACTTTTTTTTTTCATAACATTTTTTTTACTATGAGCTTGATTTTGTAGAATGCCAAATAACTCTTTTTTCGGGTTTTGTACGCCCCTTGAAGACCCTTGAAAACCCTTTAAATTTCAACTGGGTCAAAAAAGCCCTTGAAAACCCTTGAAAACTGCAGATATCCCTTGAAATCCCCTTAAAAATCGTTTTCGGACCTAAACTGACCGTAATGTTTGAAGACGAATCGGAGAACAAACGCGAACAAGACTTCGGACATCGATTTTCGCCTCTCGAATCGTGTTGCGTGTCGTCTGCTTTTCAAGTAAAGGGAAGCAATTCAATAGTCGGTTATCGTTTGCGCATGCGCAGTTCGACTTCCGACAAAGGGCGCCATGCTCCCTCATCTTCGTCGAAGTCCGATACTGTTGCGTCTCTGTTCCGAAGGGAAATTACGCATTTGATCCGTTGTGGCTACAGAAGGAAGAATATCGAAGCTGTATCACTGAATGCAGAGACAACAAACATGCGTTTTTTTCTGTAAAGTGTGCAAAAAGACCGTTTATGTTCGGACAAAGGGCGAATCGGCGGTTGCAAATCATGGAAAGAGGAAAAAATACGTGGAATTGGATAAAGCGAGTAGGCCGGTTGGTAGTCTTACGGACTTCGTTCGGCAATCATCAAATTCATCAGATCGGGTCAGACCCTTTCCTTAGTAAGAATCGTCAACCAATCCACAATAACAGCAAGTGGGACAGATGTGTTGAAAGCTGAAGTGTTGTGGACGATTCATGCCATCAACAATCGTAACAGTTTCCGATCTGCTGAAGACAACGCGAAACTGTTTGCAGCAATGTTTCCATATTCCTCGATTGCGATGAACTATCGGTGTGGGGGAAACCAAAAGCAGATATCTTAGAACTTTTGGCATTGCTCCTTCTTTCTGTCAGAACTGAAAAAAGAGTGAAATCACAGACTGAATCTTCAAATCAATCGTCACGTCGTCTCCGTAGACTTTAAGTGACTCATTTAAGTGCGCATTTGTTAAAAGAAAAGAAAAGAGAAAAAAACGTCCCTACTTTGTTCAAAAAGACAGAATTCATACCACACCCCTCCCCCCAAACTTACCTACCAGCTAGCCTACACACACACACACACACACACACACACACACACACAAAAAAAAAACAAAAACAAAACAAAAAAAAAAATATCAATTTTATTCACTATTTTTTTTTATTAAGTTACTTTCATTTTATTCATCTAGTTATCATAATCACTACCACTATCATTATTATCATTACTATCCCTTCTATATATATATCATATAAAAAAAAAAATGATACATAATATAAAAAATATATATATAATAAAAAATCCCCCCCTTAGAATTATTATTAATCCACCTTAACCACAACCATCACAAATATGTCACACCACCCCCACTAAACCAGCAACACAACCCGATCGTTTCACTCCCCCCCCCCCCCCCCCCCCCCCCCCCCCCCCCACCCCCCCCCCCCCCCCCCCCCCCCCCCCCCCCCCCCCCCCCCCCTTTTTTTTCCTCTCCATAATCCCCTCTGTCGTTTCCGTCTGGCGGCCATTCTTCTTACCACATGGACAGATAAGTCACTCTTCGTTTCTTTGTACTGTCCTAATGTTGAATATGTTTTTTTTTATTTTATCTTTTTTTTTTTAATTTTTTTTTTTTTCCTGAAGAAGATCCAAGAGGTTGAATTGCATTGTGTCTTGTCCTGTGCTTTGTTTGTCAATGTCCTTGGCGGTAACTAACCCCTTCTCTTTCTAAATTTGGTTCATTCTCCATCAGTCACTCCATTTTGAAATGAAAAAAAAAAAACAGTTAAGTGTGAGCTGCAGGAAGGCAACCCACATTGGCCTTTTCAAGAGGGGTTACCCTGCTCCCTATCCTGCCCAGAACAAGCATTAGGCTAGTCCAGGCCCGCCAACCATTCACACACACTTCCACACAACAGCACATACAGTGGCTGTATTTAAAAGTAAAGTTTGCTGAGCTCCCTCCTGAAATATGCTAGAGATGAGGCCTCAGCTGCAGTTTGCCGGTAGAGAATTAATGAATATGTCATGCTTTTTGATGAATCTTTGAACAAGGACTTGAAACAGAAGCAGCTGGACATTCATGTCAGATACTGGTCTGGAAAGCAGATTGAAAGTTTTCTTTTTCTGATTTCTCAATTTCTGTATAAAGATTCAGTTTTTTTATTTTTTATATATATGATATTGAGCGTGGAAAAGACTATAGAAGTGTAATCACCTTATCATCATGGCTGGATTACATGTGTAAGGTTATTATTCACTTTTTTTTTTTTTCATTGTACGGCTAAATTTGCCCTTAAAAATTAAAATATCCCCTTTAGAAACCCTTGAAAAACCCTTGAATTTTTTTCCTGTGAAAAAGTGGGAACCCTGTTTTTGCATACATATGAAACTTAGTTGGCTGCTTTGTGAAAAAAAAAACACTCCTCAAAACTCTTACTCATCTAAATAACACAACATTTTGTGTTAAAATCTAGTAGTGGGTGTGGCTTGCTGGGTATGGGTCTGAGTATAATCGACCATCATTGTCATTTACTTGACTTCTGAGAATTCAGAATCCATATGTGACATTGACACTGACAACCCACGTCTTCCAAGGAAGTCTGAGGTAAGCACAACCACACCACCTGTGCCATCTGCATGGCTTTCTGAGCTGTCGTTATATTAATTCAGCAGTGCCTGTCCTAGACATTGTCCATAATATCTTAAAGGGATAGTTCCTTATTACTTCATATTCAACATGAGTTGAAAAATAATACTTCAAAACTTTTATGGCTCAAATCAAAACACTTTGCAAATGGTGGCCACTTTATGGCTAAAGCAGATGTCCTGAAATGGCATGTGTAAGTGTTTAAAGATTCCCAGATGACCTATACAGGGATGAAATGTTGGGTCACCTTCGTTAGGTGGAAGAGAGCAGGCTGGAGGCTGACTGGTGAAAGTGGGTAGAAGAATAAGGTGTAACAGTGGTTCAAAGGTTAAACACGACAACCGGCCGCAGCTGGTAAAATACAGTTGTAAGAAATGTAAATAACAAAAGAAATCAAGCTGCCATACCCCTCACTGGCGGGATTTGACTGGACTGGCTGGTGCCAAGAAACGTGTGGATGATACCAGTTGTCTTCTGAACAGCTGGTTGCACTCATAGGTAGAACCAACTGGCAAAATCGGCGGCATGGTCACTGTAGATACAGTATTAATTCATTGAAAAAAAAAAACTGGATGAGTTTGGGCATTGCATCAAATCCAAAATTCATACCAGTATGGGTGGGTCTTTGTTGTTTGAGGGTGGTGGTGAAGCAGCAGCCAGTGAGCACTGGAGATGACACGCTGACAGGTTCACTGGTGCCTTGTAGCTCCAGTGGTAAATGTTCTGCTTTGTTGTCTCTTGATAACTTTTTTTTCAGGAAGTTGCTGTTAATCAGTTTTTGTCATGGCTCTTTGGAATGGGTGAAAATGATTGAGAGAGGTATCGGACTTGTATGTGTATTTACCTTTCAGTGGATATTGAGCTCCAAGACTGGTTTCATTTCTTTTTCTTTCTTTTTTCTCTTTTTACAGTTTGAGGCAGTAGATACATTTTAAACTGTTAGAAAAAAAAACTGGTAAGTGAACAAGACATTTAAAAAAGAAACTAAAAAAAAGTCATATGATGACTTAGCGTTTTCATGTGTGCTGGTGAGGTAACGTTTTGGCCCATGCTGGGGTCAAAATCAGAAGTGTATTTGAAAGATTTCCATGGAACGATCTTCATGGTCAAGTGGGACAAAAACCAAAAGTAAAAATCATTCTGTTACATATGTGCAGCTAGACAGCAAACTTTTGTGGCAGAGAGACCCCCCACCATCGTCAGCGAGGCAGAATGTCATTGCGTCTAAGGCAAGAAGAAGAGAAGCAGCCAAGTTTCCCAGAAGCTTCTGATGTGAAGGTCATCCAAGAGTCCCCCTTCAAGGAGGGTAAGGTTTAAGTTTACTTGAGAAGGGATTGGGAGTTCTTGGGGGGTTACTACTCTCATCCTAGTCTTCACTGTTGAATTGTACACTCTCACAAAAGTTGAATTATACGCTCTCTCCACTGCTGAGTTACACACACCCCACTGCTTAATTATATAAACATTCCAAAGCCGAATTACATTCACTTTCATTTTCTCCCCCACAAATGCTCTCCCCTCCCCCCCACTACTCCCCCACCCCCTTTCCTTTCCCCCATTCCCTACTCCCTCTCCCCTCCCATGGAAAATAACCGCATTGAAAATCTATGTTGATGCAGTCGCAGCAGGGTCTCACAAGAGTACCCCTGGACGGTACAAAGCCCCCAGGCGTGTGCTGCGCCGCTCGTTCTACTCTCAGGCAGTGGCCACAGCTCCCGCAGCCTGTCTCGGGCGTTGGGAACCCCAGCAACATCAGTGGCCGTCACCACGTGGCTCATTTGGAAGGTAACACAGTGGAACCAATCAACTGATTCTAGACGATCTAAAAGTTGAAACAAGATGGCCACCGCACTGGGCCTACTTAGGAGATAGTTTTGGAAAACCGAGTTTGATCAAAATTCTCATTTGGAAGGTAATGCAGTAGAGTCGATCAACTCATTCTAGACGACCCTAAGAGTTAAAACAAGATGGCCACCACACTAGTTGACACGGGAGATAATTTGGAACAGCGAGTTTGGTCTAAATCCTTTGACATGTCCAATCATTTTCAGTCATGACTATGTTTTCAACCTTATTTCCAATATGTACAATTTGAATTAGGTTGCTGAATGACTGTTGGCACTGAATTGAAATTTTATTTTCACTGTGCAATGGTTTTTATTTGTTTTCTCCACTGCAGCCCAGACCTCAGGGCTAAGTTTGTTTTGGCAGCTGAGTCAGAAATAGATGAATAAAGACTTGGAAATTCTTGGAAGAAAGAAAAAGGATCTTGAAAGGAAAGGGGTGTGTTATGCTAGAAGCCAGCCAGCCATAAAGGCGCCCTTGAGGCTGTCACCAAGTAGAACAAAGACTACTGTATGCAAGGTGTAAGCAATGTAGAACAGTCAGTCAGTCATTCCCCTGACCACTGGGGTCGTTGGGAGGACGTGATGAGGCAGCCGCCGTTTCTCTCCAGGCTTTTCTGTTTGTAGCATACGTGAGGAAATCTGGCATGGTCATTTTGGTCCATGTAGAACACGATGCCTAAACTATTGATATCCTTAACCATGGGCCTGGCTTGTAGGAATGACAAACCCATTTTCCACACTAAAACTTCACACCAAAAAAATCACATTTTTTGAAAATGACAGAAATTTTAGATTTTCCTCACCAGCTACTTATTATTTTTGCACGAACAACAATTCTAGTTTTGTGTATAGTAACAAAACAAGTAAGCAGTCTTTGATTTTACATATCCCTGCTCATGTTCGGTGAGTCTGAGAGATCCACACATTAGTAAGAAGGAAAGCATTGAAACTTCTCATACCTATACGTTGTGGGTTACACAGACCATACAGACTGCATCAGACCTTTGTTTTTGTTTGCAAAACATCCTTTGCATCACATGACCTTTTTTTCCTTCTATTCATAAGCATGAATAAGATGTCTGTGGTTAATCAGTTCAATTCTAATTCCTTGCATTGAGTGTTTGTGCCAGTGTGTGTGTGTGTGTGTGTGTGTGTGTGTGTGTGTGTAAGAGAGAGAGAGAGCGTATGTGTGTAAGGGAATGGGAAGGCATACATGATATGTACCAGTACAGGTATAATTGAGCATTTGTCTGAGAAGCATTACTAGCTTGTCACTGTATGATATAAAAGACAAACAAGTGCATCTTTGAGATTGTTCAGGAAAAACAAACAACATGTGTCGACGACAAAGAAGAATACCTCGGAGAAATCAGAAGGTTCAGATCTGAAGGCTCATCTGTCTTCAAGTGGATGTGACTGTAGTTTTCCTTCAGCCTCAAGCTGTGTACTTTGCAGAAGGTATCAGCCATGGGGCTGAAATTGAGACTGACCCTGGAAAAGCGGCTGACACACGAACCTCCCCGCCCGTACGGTTGAGACGAAACGTTTGAACCTGTGCGGTCTGACCAGTCAGTGTCGAACGGACGGAGTGCTTCACGATAGTTTTAAAACGGATGTGAGGTGAAGGTCATTGTGATCCCACTTGCCGCTTCAAACGACTGAATTGAATTGAATACAAAGCTTTTTCTCGAATATTCAGATTCTTATAATTTTTTTAATTGACATCCAAAGCACATCATGGCCTTGGTACAATTCAATTAATTGTTTGGTCTCTGAATCGGACAGTTTGACCACCTTGCTGGAAGACGCCATTGTTTCCATGTGCCAAGGGTGTCGGCTCAATGCTGAGCGTTGATTGGTTGGAGGATACTAGCTGTCCGTTTCGAATAGATCACGACGTATCTCGAACGGTCGGGTTGAACTTGATGCCGAAGGCCGTTTGAGACGTACGTTTACTGTGACACACGCTGCGTTTGGGATCGGGTTCGACCGGTACTTCCGAAGCGTACGGGCGGGGAGGCTCGTGTGTCAGCCGCTAAAGAGACAGGCAGCAGTATAGAAATTAGGAGAAAGGCAGTCGGCAGTGTGTGGGCACACACTCAAAGAGAGGAAGAAGCACAGGCTTTTTATTTGTTAAGGGGTAGTCATGGACCAAGATGTACCTTGGAAGCCGTGTATCCCTGTGCCATTTGAAGCATTTAGTGGTGGATTTTGCTGCCCTGGGAAGTTGTGGGTCCCAGAGCACCTGAAGCATTTTGTTTGGCACGTTTTGTGCCTTGACTTGCTACCAACATTTGGGAATGCCTTCCTGTCAAAAGAGAAGGCTAGTTTAATGGATATGTTTCTGAGAGTGTTGCTTGCATTTCCAAACCAATATTGCAGGTGTCTGTTCCTCTCAGGAATGGCTGACACTGGGGTATATTTTATGAAAGGAAAGGTAGAGTACAGTCCTGCCGTATAGTCTCAGACCAGAATGGAACTCCTCAGCACCATCTTGATCATCCGCTTTTAACCGTCATTTCAAAAAAAGTCTCGGATCCTGTGGCTTCATATGGCTCCACATAACGACCTCAGTTTTGATCATCTTCATGTCCATGTCTGTGTTGAGCTTGTGTCGAAGTCATCACCAACAAGTTCCCTGGGACAGTCTTTGGATGGATGTGGCAGCACCCTCTTGAGGGGGACACTCATTCACGCTGGTTTGGCAGTGATTTAACAATTATCGTCATCAGTTGGGGGCTTATTAGGCCATTCCTGAATACCTTAGAACGGACACCTGTGAACACCTATGAAGTGACTTGACAGCTGTGCAGTGTCCCTGCTGGTTGATAGCCTAGTGTGAACTCGATTGCTTGCTGTGGACTGGCACTGGGGTTTTGACAGGACAAGCCTTGGTGTATCTGTGTATAGGGGAACTGCAATGAGCAGTACAGGGATAATGCCATTAAGGGGGCTCTGAAGATGAGAGAAGATGCAAAAAACAAAACAAACAGAAAAGAATTTCTGTGCTTTGTTGCAAAACCCTACAATCAGTAAATTTAACATTTAGTTCATGTACGGATACAGACTTCTGCAACAGTTTAGTGACTATCTGTTCTCAGAACAAGGCCACATTCTGCCGGAAATCTTTTAATCATCGTTTATGAGTTAGGACCCACTTTAACGTGCAAAAAGTGCTGCGTTCATCAGGGATGAGATGAGAATGATCTTAGCATGTCTGGAAAATTTTGACAATTTGACTGTTGAATTCAGTCTGTGATAAATGGGCTGGTGGAGTGGTGGGAGTGATAAGAGGCATGGACTGTTGTGATGAGGTATTGAAACATGAACAATGTGTATATTTGATTTCAGGTAGTAAAGCTGGTCAGCTAGCCCAAGCTATAGGCAAAAAAGAAGGGACAGTATCCCCACGACGTCAGATCGCTGCTCTCTTGAACCCCCGATCCTCCAATGGCACATCCCCAAACCGTCAGTCTCCAGCTCACAACACTCGTTCCCGCACCCCACAACGGTCGTCTCGTCGACATCTGTATGAGGACACTCGCTCAATGCCTGCTTTTCCGTCTGTAGCCAAAATACTGGACTTCACCTCACCTAAGAAGCCATCAGCTACAGTGTTGCAACAGATACCAGCCACACCTCCCAGAGCAGGTAGAAGTCGTCGTACTCTCTTAATGGAAGACACAGATTCCCAGCCGAAGGATGATGTCAGCCACCTGACCCACACAAAAGGCAAGGGAAGCACAAGCCATATACATACACCCACAAAATCTTCGTCCTCGTCAAAAGATGCGCAAGGTTCTCCCACAGGCAAACGGAAGACGGCAGCTAGTTCCACCCCAACGAAAGGTATTTCAACACCCAAGAAGCGGGGCAGGGGACAGGATGGGGGGAGGTGTTTGAAGGGTGTGTCTCAAGGGAACAGCAGCTCCAGCTCCCAGCAGAGCTCTATTCTGAATTATGTCTCCCCCACACGCAGACCTTCCACTAATCAGGACGCACAGTCAGCATCATACCCTAGACTTTCCAGTCCTACAGGCCAGGTCAGTGTCAGCAGAAACCAGGAATCCCGAGGGACAGATGCAAGTGAAACTGTTCAACTTGAGCCCAGACCTCGACCCTCATACTCTATGACACCCACCAAAACCAAACAGTTGCTTCTGTCACCAGTCAGAACCCCAACAAAGTCAAAGAGTTCCCCAGCACGTAGCCAGCAGTTCCTGTCTCCCACCAAGACTCCCACCAAATCCATCCTGAGGAATTCCCCCATGCTTCGCAGCTCTCCTGCAAAGAGAGATATGTCAACTACTCCCCAAAAGTCGCCTAGAGTGTCCTTCAGTGCCCAAGAAGTGACCTCTCCCAGTGAGAGCGAGTTGAAGATGCAAGACTCTTTGTCCAAGTGGCAGCGCCGAAAGCGACGAGGGTCTGGTGATCAGGATAAATCCTGTTCTCCCTCTGCTGGTGAGGAGATAGTGATCAGCACACAGTCTGGTTGTAAACATGCTGACCCTGAACCCTCTGACTCCTCCAGAGGTCTTGGCAGTGGTGTTGTGCAGTTAATAGACTCCAGATTGAAGGAGTCTTCACAAGGATTTGTTGCCGCTGTACCAGGTCAAGGAGCGACATCCAGAAAGAGAAGTAGCATTTTGTCTGAAACTGACAATCTGTCATCCTCTCCCCGCAAAAGACTGAAAATGGACAGTTCAGCGGTGTCCGGAATTAGCAGACCCACATTGTTCTCAGAGAATGCTGTGGACAGTTACTTCTCTGCATCTAGTGATGATGTGTTCCTTTCCGGTTCCTCAACACAACTTCTACCCCTGCCCTCTCATGTCACAGAGCACTCGGCAAAGCTTCTGTAAGCAGCAGGCCCTTGTCTCCGCTGTTCAAAGGCAAGAAGCAGGGTAAGGAGACTGCAAGTAAAGCAGATAGCGGCCGTGCGTTTGACTTTGCTGTTACGAACCAGTCCAGCTTTGATTCTGTGGGGGGAAGTCAGGGGTTTGAAGTTGTGGCTTCAGGGGGCACAGGAGAGGAACCGCCTTCCCCTACCTTCAGCACAAGCCCTGTCCTGAAGCACCGGGGCACAAAAAGAAACAGAGATCAGGCAGGCCTAGGTGGTACCTCTGGAGGGGATGTCCATACTGATACACAAGACAAACTCCTCTCCACGGTTGACAAACAACGGCTGAAAGAGACCTCATCTCCAGGAAAAGCCCACCCACTCTGTTCAGCCACAGGAGCAGTTACACCAACAGGATCAGTCGAGAAATTGTGCAGTGCAGTGAAGGGCTTGGCAGCAGAACGAAATTACTCCCAAATGTGTCCTCCAGCAGTCTGGCGCAACTGATCAACTCCCCTCTGCTCCTGGGGCCCTCTGACAAACAGTTAGCACAGGAGGCAGCAGCGAAGGAGGAGTCTGCACACTCTCCTGCAAAGAAGAAATCCCGAAAGAAACTGCAGATGTGATTACAAATTTTAAACTAAAGCCGACGAAACACCCTTGGGCGAAGATGCTCAGGTTGACAGAACTCAGGGGTTTACAGATGTTACTGTTAGTCCATGCACACACACATGCACACATACACACATCACACACACACACACACTTACGCACATAGGCACGCACGTGCATGCACACACATCACAGTTTATAGAGCTAGTCTACAAAAGACTGAAGGTAGAAATGGAATGAGCATGAGATAAATATTGGACAAATGACTTCTCATTATTGTGACAGAGTGTCTGCATTGAAAATTCCTTATGATTCTAGACCTACTAGGATTGTTGGAAGACGGTTCAGGTTTTAAGTCAGTGCAGAATGAAGAAAAGTTTTTATTCATTTGTATCCACTCACTTTGGTATCGTGCAGTTCTAGAGTAATTTCTGAAGTGACTGGTCTCAAAACTTGCCAGCAGGTCAACAACATCAAGCGTAAGTGGTAGAATCTGAAGACAGTTGTGTGAATGCGGGAAAGAACGCTCTTTGGCAGGTTATTGAAGGTCTGTGCCATATAGGACTGATGTAATATTAACAGTCAGTAATATAATTTTTTACTGCGTAGAAAATTTTTAGACATGTAAATCCTTTGGTGTGATGTTGTGATTTTCATATTACCAGTTAAAAAAAATGTGTTAACAAAAGATTGGAGTTTCATCCACTTGATGGATGCGTTTCTGAGAGTGTTGCTCAAATTTCCTGACCGACGCTGCGGGTGTCTGTGTCTCTCGGGCCTGGTTGACGCCGGGATATATTGTGGAGGGGGGCGTGGAGTGCAGCCCTGTCATGTAATCTCAGACCGAAATGGAGGTCCGTAGCGTCATCTTAGTCATCCTCATTCTCATCGATCAGCATTAAAAAAAGTCTCAAATTCTGTGGCCCTTTATGCCCTGCTCTCATGGTGACTTCAATTTCGATGTCCTCTCCACGTCTGTGGCCTTGGTTTGTGGCCGTCGGGGTCACTGGTATCGGCGAGTCCATGGGGGCTGTCATTGGACGGACGTGGTGGCGCCCTCCGGAGGGAGAGCTCACTCACGCCGGCTCCGCGACTAAGCAATTATTGTTGTCAGTAGGGAGCTTAGTAGGTGGTGTCCTGCGTATGTTAGATCAGAGCAGGCGCCACTGAACACCACTGAAGTGACTCGGCAGCAGTGCAGTGTCTCCTTCGGTGGGTTGCCTCTTGACGACTTGACATTGACTGCTCCCTGTGGACTGCTGGTGCCGGGGCTGTGGCGGGCCGACCGGGCTGTGGCTGTGGACGGGGTGTCGGAATGAGCGGCGTGGGTGCACTGCCTCTGAAGGTGGCGCAGAGGTTGGGACAGCAAAAAAAAAAAAAAAAAAAAAAAAAAAAAAAAGATTGATGGAATCTTCTCCTGTGCAACGTGGGCAGCCAGCTGTTAATCGGTAACTGAAAGTGGTTAAGTTAACTGAAAACGATAACTGAAATCGGTTAATCTGAAAATTTGACACTGTACACAGTTGTTCTTGCTTTCTTATTCCTATGAATAGAATACAAAGATGTAAATAGGAATAAGAAAAGGCCTGTTTCCGCCAACATCCTTATTATAGGACACGGAATAAATACTTGATATGGTATTATATCTGTACAGTAACTCTTGTGAAGAGTCCAAATGACACTGACAGTAATTGATATTCGCTTTAGTGCTGATTCACATCTGTAACTCGAGTTCACCTACATGTGATCCAAATTCAGTGATATTAGGCTGAATTTGCACTCATGATTCAGCGTTGGTTATTCTCACAGTTTTCTCCTGAATGGATCATTGACTTACATGTGTGACTCTAATTCAGTAAATTATTGGTTCACAACTTCACCGTGAATTCAGTGTGAATACTGGCTTGTTCCAGACTCGGTTATAATGTTGGTCAAGTTTAGTGATGAAAGTCTTGACCATTCATTCTGCCCACTATTACAGAGTAGGCAGAAAAATGGGTATGAGAAAAAACAGTTTGATAAAGCCCTCTCCCTGCCTTACTCCCCTCCCCACCAAAGAGTCAACACACACACACACACGCACACAAATAGACACGTAAACACACACACATGCACACACACACGCGCACAAACACACACACACAAACACACACATACACATACACACACACACACACACATGCACACGCACACACATAACCACGCAACATATGACCAACCATCCTTGTAGATGACAAGCAAAAGAACAGCAGCAGTGAAAAGTGTCTTTTCATGTACAACGGATAAAAAGTCAAGGGCCATCTTTGATTTTCAGCAGCTCCAAATGAAACTTGGCTTAAAAGAGGAAATACTTCAATACTGGAAAAAAAGTCACAGACTACATGGGAATTTTACACTGTTTGCTGCTAACATCAATCATCTGTCTAAAAAACATCAAGTATCTGTCTATCTGCTCACCAGACTACTGTTCAGATTCGAGGACAAAATCCAGGAAAATCCTGTTTTCATTCATTTCCAAGCCAGTTTAGATAAGAAGCCATAACAGCCACTGTGGCATTACATGATGCTCTTTCAGGGTGTCCTGTGTGTTACAGTGTTCAGTCTCTGCTCAGCACGATACTTCATAAAAGAGCCAATAATAACTGAAACAGATATGCCTATAAGAAGATAACTGAAATAACGTGCATTTGTTGTCCTTGACTTTTTATCAGTGGCGTAGCTACTTTAGGGTGTTAGATATGTGTGGAAAAGCTCTGAATCACAAAACCTTGGATACAAGGATGTCAGTATGGCGAACAACAGTGGTTTTGAAAATCGTAACACCGTCATATGAAGAGAGAGAGAAGTGTGCTGTACTTGTCATGTAAACATATGAATGTCAGTTGGCGTGGAACTTTGATGACATTAGTGCACACATGCATATACATACATCTGCACTTGTACAAACACAGACATACATACAGAGAAACTCATGACAGAGGGATAGGCAACAACATTGACTGTCTCATGCAACAAAATGTTCATGGGTTTGAAAAAAAAAAAAAGACAAGGGAAAAAAAGAAGCAGAAAGTTAAAGTAATGTGTCTCCATCAGCTGATCCTGTAAAAAAATAACAGATGGTACTGACAGCTTGATCCCTTTCAGTACCTGCAGTTTTAAAGCTGTATTTTAGTACCAGCTGGGAATGGTTAGTGTATTAACTGACTGCATTGCATATATATGCTACCTTTCTGCGAATACATTCAGACACATACAGTTATTTCACACATGTGCACATCATGATTGAGTATCGAGAAGAGCATTCCAATTTTTGCTTTTATGGATTCCTAAGAAAACCTCCAGCATCCTAACCATCCATAAAACTTGGCTGTTAATTTCTTGTCATAGTCTTTCGCAGTCAAACCCAAAGCACATAGAATACTATAATATTGCAGTTAGACTGTTAATAAAGCTGACTCACTGTAACTGAAGAGATGAGCGATGTTTGCATTTTATAACATCTTGAAATAATGTTTGTTCATTACGACATCTTGGTGACATTAACGTCATGTCTCATTGTACTTATGCTCACAGTGTTTTATACTAAGTACAAATGCATGTTACTTCTTTTCATCTCCTGAACTGCAGTATCAATTCAGTAACTCCCTCCTTGAAATCAAATTGCTCTGTTAGTTTTGCATTGTCATGAGTTCCTGTTGAAAGTGTTTGACTTTTAAAAAAAAAAAAACATTTTTTCATCTTGTTGATTGTTTTCATGAATGTCTGATGAAGTAAACTGAAAGATGAACAAATGAAATATGATGTATAAACTCTCTTTCTCTGTCTATTCATGCATTTTTGTGTCTGTCGGTCCATACGTCAACCTGTAAACTGCAAATCCATAGAGCAAATTTCATACACACATCAACTCAGCCCAGGAAGCACTCAGAAGTCAAGGAAGCACTTCAAATTTTAGTCAGAGATGATCAGTTTGTCAGGATGGTTGGTCTGTTGTTAGGGGCCAGAACCTCTCATGATATTTTCTGGTAGTCATGGTGGCTATGTAGACCTTCTCCATGGCTGTACTATTCTTGTCAGTAATGTTGTGTCTTCTGATGTGTTTCGCCACCTTTGTGTCTTCTTTTTGTCTGTCTGTTTGGGTCATTGCGCATGTCTGTGTCATAGTGTCTGATATTGTATGTATGTTAGTAGAATCATTTCTGTGGTGTTTGTCCCATTCAACCAATGTACAGTAGTACTACCTCACACTTCTGGCAGTCTATGGTGGTGATTATGATGTTGGATGATGAAACTGGAAGATTGTGGTGTGACCAGATTCAAAGATCTCTATCTTTCAACTCATTAAAAGATCATCACTCTTTCCTAAAAGCCAGTTGTGTACATATTAGTATGTGCAAATCATGGAAGTGTCATAACTAGAACTTCTTTTCCTATTATGAAATTGGTTACTGGGGGCCAGTATTACAGTTAAGCTGCTGGTTACTTTGATGCTTATAGCACAGGGGGCATACAACGGCCATTTAGCCCAGAAGTAAGTGGACTTTTAGAGTCGGCTCCCACCCCTCACTCCCTCAATAAAAAGCACACATGATCATCCCAGTTAATGGTTTGATTCTTGGTTTAAGATTATAGTATAATTGTATATAACTTTCTGTAACTCATGAACTGTGGTATTTATTCAAATAACTTGGTTCAGAATTGATTTTCTGCCATTGTTTCATCGTCACGATTTACATTGATATTTCTTTCTCTGGGATGTGAACTGTTGTCAGCATTCAGTGTGCACTGTTTGGTCATGTTGATTCCCGAATGATGATGATCAATGGTGCGTCGTGTAGTGATGACAGCGAGTTGCAGAATATGGCCTTCCACCACAAAATGAGTCTTACGTCAACAATGTTAAGTATATTTTGTATCTCCAGAGATTATTTTATAGTTTAGTTTAGCAATAATGCCATGGATTGTTTTTGTTGTTTGTTGCTTTCATAGAATGTAACAACCTCTTTCAGTATGTAACCATGTTTCCCATTTGAGTTTGACAGCCCTGAACGGGCCCTTTGTGGTTGCTGGACTATATACTAATACAAACTATGAAACCTCTCTAGAATCAGACGAACAGTGGCATGATCACTTATCTGTTGAAGCCATGTACAATCAGACCAGCGGTGCCACAGCTTCACTCTGTTGAAGAAGATGCCCTGTCTACAATCAGACCGACATGCCGTGGCTTAAGTCTACAGAAGAAGATACCCTCTCCACAACCATCCCAACCGATGCTGATAGTCTATGGAAGAAGATATCCTTTCCAGAATCAGACTGATAGTGCCATAGGTACAGTCTGCTGAATAACATATCATCTTCGCTAAAGACAAACAGTACCAGATCTACAGCCTGATGAAGGTGTACAATCAGATCAACATTGTCTGGGTTACAGTCCTATTAATTAATAGGACTAACAATGCCACAACTATAGTCTGGTAAAGGAGGCTCCCCCTCAACAGATCAACAGTGTCACAGTTGCATTCTGTTGTCAGAACTACCGACTGTCAAAGAAGATTCCCTCTCCATAAACAGAACCAGAGCTGTAGCCTGTTGGAGAGGACACCATCTCCATTGTCCGTTTCAGGACAACAGAAAACTGTTCTGTCAAGTTTCAGGTGTCCATACAGTTTCGATGCAAAGTGTCCAATGGTATCTTCCAGTCCGAATGTGGACCTTTTCATAGTAATGATACTGGCCTGGTAGATGACGCACTTACCTTGAAATGAATAAAATCCATGTGGTTCGAGTCTCATTTATGGCAGTAGGTTTTTTGCTTTTTTTTAACTCCCTTTCAACAGGACCAAACAAGTGGAGGTCTGAATGCTGCCCTCTCCATTGTTTCCATTGCTTCTGAAAAAAAAAAAATGCATCTGAACAAGTTCGATCATTGAAGGATCATGAAAAAATGTATATAAACCCAGAAGAAAAAATGACAAGAATGTTAATGGAATATAGCTAAACTGTGGATATCCTTTGGCAATGAATCTATGCAGTGCCAGGCATTCTTCCTGGGTGCTCACTCTTAGGCTAAAGAAAAATCGCTACAAAATAATGTTAAACGTTTAAATACCACACGCACGCACCACCCATAAAAGCCATATGGGCAAATAGACATTGCAGAATGGATATCTAATGTACGTCCTATACAGTATGTAAAATGTTCACCGTAGTTGCCAGATTACGAAATGAATAAATGAATTATTCCTACGTAAAATCTTTAGTTCATCCTCGGAGAAAGTTCACATTTGTGAAAAAAAAGACTGGCAGTCAAGAAATCCACTCCACAACAAGATCAGAATCTTCAACTCAAACGTGAAATCTGTCCTGTATGGTTCTGAAACGTGGCGAACAACAAAGACAAACACTCACAAACTCTAAACATTTATCAACAGAGATGTCTGCGAAACATTGTGAACATCAGATGGCCAGATGTTATTGCCAACACAGAACTGTGGAACAGGACCAAGCAAGTTCCAATAAAATTAGAAATCAGAAAACGAAAGTGGGGATGGATTGGCCACACCCTCAGAAAGTCTCCATCCAACATCACAAGACAAGCCCTTGAATGGAACCCTCAGGGCAAGAGAAAAGTGGGAAGACCAAGGCAGACATGGCGAAGGAGTACCGACGCAGAAGTGAAGGCCGCCGGAATGACGTGGGCCGAGCTGAAGAGGATCTCCCGAAATCGTGTCCGCTGGAAGAGTGTGGTTGCGGCCCTATGTTCCCCAGGGAATTCAGAGGACTAAGTGAAGTCAAGAAATCACTTTTGATGTTTTTTTTTTTTCTTTTCCAAGGCAGCGTGATTTTTTTTTTTTTCAGGACGCAGACAATGTTCATAACCTTTTCACTCGTGACAATCTCTTTGGCAGTTTATAATATTATGTAGAAGCTGAAGGTGTTCATGATGATGATAATGGACATTGAGGCTTGCTGTTAATCAAAAGTGTACATTAAAAACAAAATCTTTTTTCATATAACGACTGAATGACCCCATGTTGTCCATTTACATTACTCAGTGTGATGGTCTGTTTGACATTGTAACGTACATGACGATGTTAAAGATGTAACTTTTTAACGATGGGTGTTTAAAACATAAAATATCGCATGAAATATCTAACTGGAAAGCGTCATCTCTTCATTCAGAGTCAGATACACGCACACGTGTGCACATGTGCATACTCAAACACAACCACACCCATGCATGCATGCATGCGCGTGCGCGCGCGCGCACGCACGCGCGCGCGCGCACACACACACACACACACACACACACACACACACACACACACACACACACACACGTGCACAAAAGAGAGGGGGGGGGGGGGGCGCAGTCAAGAGAGAGAGAGAAATTTAATTGACCTCATAATCGTATGGCACAACTTCGATAATACATGTGTATCATGTTTGTATGAGTAAAATGCTAATTGAAGAAACATGTCTAAGAGGGAGACAACGACCGAAAGTCCTCCATAGTGTGTGTGTGCGCGCGCGTGCACGTGTGTGTGTGTGTGTGTGTGTGTGTGTGTGTGTGTGTGTGTGTGTGTGTGTGTGGTGTGTTTGTTGTGTGTGTGTGCGTGCGTGCGTGCGTGCGTGCGTGCGTGCGTGTGTGTGTGTGTGTGTGTGTGTGTGTGTGTGTGTGTGTGTGTGAGAGATCCATATCTTTTCTGTTTATGTTGTTTCTCCATCTTCTGGATCTTACCAGCAATGAGGGAGTTCGAGACGAATCAACACTTCTGTATGAGAGAACAAAGCTAACATAGATGTTGGGGTAGAAGGCGTTGTTCGCTTAACGTAAGGATTCCACAACGCGCTGTCGGAAGTGTGTAATTCAAATAACACAGTGGGTTGTTTTCTTCCCGTTGGATACACAGAAAACATTTTCTGACATAGAGTAATTTTCCTTTTAGAAAGATATGTAAACATTTTATTTGAAAGTTCTAACGGCATCAGAAATCTGAACGCGTGTGACAGTATGCGACCTTTCACTTTGTAGATCTGCTTAAGATTAATGTCTGAAGCGAGACAAAGTTCTGTATTTTTGTGGTTGAAATTCCGTGCCCAATGGTTTCCCCAGTCTGTCAAGTTCATGGGGTCTTCCCGGAGGAAATGACGACCACTTCGATACCAGACTTGTTGCAGACACCGGCGACAGAGTCGCCAACATACCGCTTTGTCTTCAGAGATGGCTGGAAGAACGAAGGCGGGGGAAGGCGGCGGGGGGGGGGGGGGGGGGGAACAGGGGGGGGGGGGGGGGGGGGGGGGGGGGGGGGGGGGGGGGGGGGGGGGGGATTCATACCCTGTGGGGACACTGCAATGATTGTCAGGACCGTAGAATAAGGTCACTCGGGAGAACGGAGACTTCCACAAAGGTCGAATAATCCTCTTCGTTTAAACGAAACCCTTCCTAAATCCATTGCATAGTTGATACATCTACAAAACTATCACAGACAGTAGTATCCGGATAAAGCCTTCATTGTCTGGGGTGCGCTTTGGTGGTAGTTTCAGGCTTGTAGATAACTTCGTTGCTGTGTAGTGGGACTGAATTAATGTACCCCCTCCCCCATACTCCCCCGTTCCCCTCTCCTACCCCCCCCCCCCCCCCCCCCCCCCCCCCCCCCCCCCATCCCCACCACCACACACACGCACATTACTTTATGGATATTATTTTGCTGACTGGCTCCGAGCTGCGATATGAATTTAAAAATATTGAAAAAGTCAAATGTCGTGTCTCTTTAAAAAAAAAAAAAAAAAAAAAAAAAACAGTGTCTGGATTCGCCCTTTGATACGGATCCGGTCCAAAAGCTATGGTTCCTCTTTGCACCGCATTGCGTATTTCCCAACAGTATTGAAATCGGTGTGTGTGTGTGTGTGTGTGTGTGTGTGCGTGCGTGCCTGCGTGATATTGCTGATAATCAAACCTATGACGCGACGTGGGTGAAAACATGACAGTTTCGCGGAGGTGAAAACATAACGCACTTGGCGGAGGTAATCAAAGTCAGCTTAAAGAAAAGGGGGGCCAGAACAGCTCAGCAGTAGAGCGCCGGACTCGTGATCTTGGTGACTCTGGGGTTGCGGATTCGACTCTCCGCCGGGTGTTTCGGTACGAGTGGGATTTTTGCCTTGGAGTTAACATTGGTTCTTACTCCATTTCCCATACAGTCCTTCGGATGTGACCATAAACCGAGGTTCCGTCTGTGAACGCATACATATCATCTTGCACACACGGAAAATCCCATCATCAACTTTCGGAAGAGAAGGCCAGTTTGACCGTTGGTATGGAGGACACGTTACACATAGCATGCACCTTCCCCGAAGCTGGAGTATGGCTGCCTTAATGGCGGGATAAAACTCCACTCCCTTTGTTGGGTAGTAGATGGGATTAATCCTTGCCTGTCTGTAAAGCTAGACAACAAAGAAAACTGAGTAGCAGATTTTAAAGGATCTCGATCATCCCGAGATTCCGAATGGAGAAACCACCAGGATTCTTCAGATAATGTTTTGTCATCTCTAAAGACCACAAAGTCTGGGTAACAAGGGTGCAGTTAACGGGTGCTGTAAGCTCTCGCACAGTACGGCCACACATGCACAATTCGTAGCGACTCTTTGTCAGCAAGGCATTTCTGATGGACGATGGCCTTTCCAGCTAAACACTGTAAATTGCTTGTAGCCTTTTCAGCGGCGATCACAATGGTCGTCCTAAACAGAAGGAAAAAAGAGAGTTACGATTTTGTAACTATCTCCACACCCCCCCCCCCCCCCCCCCCCCTTTTTTTTTTTTTTTTTTTAATTTTAAAGCGAAAGCAAAGAACTTGGTAAATGTGTCACAAGGCATCCAAGATTATGAATATTTTTGCCTAATGAAAGTTCAAGTACGTGGTCGGAGTTGACATGTTAGTTAGGTCTTGTAACGTTGTCATGCTGGTCGATAAAACGGTTTTCATGGTCGCTGATTACTCACAGAGGTCAAGCTGTACCGCGTGATTTTGAATACCTTTTAATGCCGTTTTACTGTCGAATTGAAAACAAAATGTTAAGCCTGGAACATTGAAGAGGGTTTTTAATTCTGTAGCCGTCTATTTACGTTTATGTGGTTAAGATGTTCAGCTGAACTTCAATGATTTAAATTTTTTTTTTTTAGATGTAAACTGAAAAAAGCCTGGAAAAAAGGGGGGAAAGTATTTTATTCTGTAGGCCTACGTATGCTTATGAGTATACAATGTTCAGCCGAACATTAATGTTTTCATGAGACACATTAATACAAAGCCTGGGGAAAGGAGCAGGGTTTTAATTCCATAAAAAAAAAAAAAGACCCAAAATACCGTCGCTGAAAGTACCATGTTCCTGCCGCTAAAGAAAAGTTTTCTTTAACTTAAAGAAAAAAAAAAAAAAAAAGGACAACCGATTTCGCTTAGAGCGCAAATGCCAGTTCAGACCGATTCCATTTAGAGTGTTCAAGCACATTATTGTGGAGATCTTGTAATAAATGCTCACATAGACGGCAGCCAGCGAAGAGAGTGAAAGGGAAATGTGACGGTTGCCTTTTTCTTCGTGTCGCAGACAAGACGTACAACGAGCTCTGACCCTTCCGTAACCTGTCAAAGAGGTCCCGAGGACCATCAGTACACAGATTGTTGCAGTGATTAGGCCCTAGCGCCCGCACCCACCTAAGATGATGTCGTGGACTCTTCCTAAGAAATAGAGGGAGTGGGAAGAAGAGAGTAGGAGCAGGGGGGATGTGTGTAGACAGGAGGTAGGACTATAGTTAACGCTACATTGCCACCACTAGAACGACCAAACATGAGAAGCAGCTTTTATATCCGGTACCGGCGAGGTTCGAACTCTACGTCCGATTGCAAAGTCGGTGCACAGCCACGCGGCCAACAGAATGCTTTTTCTCTTTCCTTCTCTCTCTCTCTCTCTCTCTCTCTCTCTCTCTCTCTCTCTCTCTCTCTCTCTCTCTCTCTCTCTTCCGTCCCCTTCCTCTCTTCCCCTTCGCCACAGACAGACAGAGACATAGACAGACAGACAGCACACACACACACACACACACACACACACACACACACACACACACACTAACTCGGCGAGAGACGGTGAGGGGCATCCAAGCATAACGTTCACGGTTACTGACGCCAGCAGAAACTTTTTTTTCCACATGACGGCCGGCCTAAGCCTATAGGATTGACCGCTATACACACACACATGCACACAACCACAACCCGACCTGCAGCGCAGTAAATGGACCTCAGGAAGATCGCTCTCTCACCGCCGTTAATTAATTAAACCAACCCGAGGCCGTACAATAACACGTCGGGCTAATACTTAGTACCGCTACCACCCAGAGCCTGCCATTAGAGTCGCACCACCGACAGGCACCACGCATACGTGGGAGTGGTGAGGCTTGTTGTGACACAGCATGTTGAGGTGCCGACCTACGTAATGATGGGGTGTGCGTTGGGACGACCACGACGTCCGTACACGATGGCACTGTCGGATTTAGACAAATGATTGCTTTGGGGGTCTGGTGATGATTCGTCAAGGACTTACACAACATCCCAGCTGTCTATGCCCCACAACAGTGTGGTGACATTTCAATGAGTTGCGGAACGCGTGGAGTATGGATCTTTTGTTTGTGCACATTGACATTTTCATCAGGAGAAAATGTCTGTAGATTCGTGTGATGCTCATGTTGCGAAACGGCTTACAGTGAACAAAATTGTGGCTACTTTTCCTCGGGTCCTCATTTAGAACTCCAAGGCTTATTGTTAGTCAAATCTTCACGTACGTGACCGTTGCTAATCCCACAAATAAGGGAGTCATATTTTGTCGTCGGGGGTACGTTCCATGTGAACCTCGTATGGGTTTACAGCTAACAGCTGGGGAGAAGAATTTGTGAGGTGTGGAAAACCTGGGATGGATGAGTAAGATCTGCCTTCTGTGATGATGGTGAAAAATAAATTTCCAGACTAACACATAGGACATCCAGGTTCAGACTGATAGTGCACTGCGTGTCTCGTTTAAAACTTTTAAAAAGTTGTTTGGTCACTGTGTATGTTTTCGAGCAAGGTCGTGGCCAGTATTCTACTTAAAAACTGACAATCTTCAAAACGTTGACACAAACCTCAACAGCTCTGATACCATCCTGATCAGGATTCATACCTTTTTTTCTCTGCATCCTTGTCTCTTTGGAGAAGACTTGGCATTTACTGGTCAGATCTGCTATGAGAACAAACTCCCGCTTCAGCCAGTGTGGATCAGTTCTGCCACCTTTCTGCTGTTCTTCTGAAATACAATTCTGCCAGCTATTGCTGCTGCTGCCATGACCACACCGACTGACCCGCGGACGAGGTGATGGCTCCCCACCCGTTCAACCTCCATGTCCTCCCAGACCACCACCGGCAAGCCTCCTCCGGCTCCCCCCTCTACCAAGCCCCCGGCCAAATCGGCGGGATCAAACACGGCTGGCTTCGTCAGCCGTTACAAGCTACAGCAACAGAGGATTCGAACTCTCAATCAGTTGGAGAACTCCTCAGAGGCCAAGAAAAAGATCCACAGATCTTTGCCCAAGGTTGATTTCCGTTTTTGTTTGTTTTGTGTGTGTGTTGTCCTCATATGAATTCTGAATGGGTGCGCGCGCGCGCGTGTATGTGTGTGTGTGTGTGTGTGTGTGTGTCCGACAATATTTATTATTATTCCGATACATCAAAAACAAAATGAAAAAGGTTACACTAACTGTGTTCCTCTTCTGTTCTGTTCGTGTTATGGGAGTAGACAATCATTACCATTAAATCTGTTTATGTGGTCAAAAAACTTGATCATTCCTGGTCTGTACATTTGGCTGAGATTCTGCTTTATCAGCACTCGCTTTGTTTAGATCGTAGAATTCACCAGTGTACTGGTGTACACTCTGATAGCCTTGCAAAGATAACTATTTCTATAACTCTGCTTATCACTTCTGAACTATAAACAGTGATAAAATTGCCAGTGTGGACGTATAATTTAATAACTGATCGTAATCTGGAACAGGCACTTTCGGTTCTTTTTCGCTATTGTGGGTGAAAGATTGGATTTGTTCCTAGTCTCTGTTTAACACTTTGTAGCTTTTGCAAGGTAACTGTGAATAGCTTCTACTCTTTTGCTAACGTGGATTTTCTATAAACTTTCATTTTGTTTCCTCAGAGAGTCATTTCATCTATTACTTTTTGCGTTTGACTTACAGTTTGTATGTACTTCTACCTTCTAACCGAGTCTGAAAATACTACCGTTGCATAGATATCTTTACGATCTTCACAATTGTCAGTTTGTTGTCGAGTTAACATACAAACTTAATTGTCTTATCTTTGGACTCAGAACTATTATCATGGGGATGTTTATTCACGGTTAATTGTTACGGAGATTCCTATGCGCATTTATGTGGCACAGAAATACGGATTCACAATTAGATGTTATGAAAATGTTGAATCACGTTTATAAGTTAGATATATTCATATCTATGTTACAAAAATACTAATTCACAGTAATATATGACAGAAATACTGACCCAAAATTTGCACAAATATCGATTCACAGTTTTATATAAAGGAAACAGTGATTCACATGTGTATGTTACAAAAAAACTGATTAATATTTACATGTTACGGAAATGCTGATTCACAGTCAATTGTTACAGAAATACCGATGTAGGCTTATATGTAATATAAACATTTATTCGGTGTTATACGTTACAATTTCTTTTAAGCAATATATGTGTTAATGAGGACACGTATTCACATTTAACTGTTACGGATATGCCTATTCACAGTTCATTGTTACGGAGATATTCATTCATAGTTAAATGCAATGGAAGTATCTATTGTTGCGGGGATTCATATTTACAGTTAGTTTCAACGGAAATGCGTATTCATAGTTATTTTCTAGGGATATGCTTATTAACAGTTTGTTGAATATGCTTATTCAAAGTTGATTTGCATTGAGATGCATAATGACATTGATAGTAATAGTGATACATATTTACAGTTAAGATTTATTGAGACAGGCCTACTTATTCACAGTCAGTTGTTAAGGATATAGAGAATTGTCAGAGGCATACTTATCATCATGGCAAAATTTCTTCCATATTGTACATGAGAGTAATGAGCATCATCATGAACAATTTGAAGAAGCATTTCTACAGTAATTGTTCTGAGATTGTTGTTATAGAGCTTGGTATTCACAATTATATGTTTTGGATATACAATTAAGTCACAGTCAATTGTTATGGAAATTCTTGTTTATAGTTGTTATAGGGACAAGCATTTACTGTTGTCGCGAAGATTCACAGTTAATTGCGGTGGATACACTTAATAGCCTGCCATGTATGCCATGAACTGTACGTGCAGAACAAAACACTGTCTATCTGCTGGCAAGAAAGTAGAAAGAAAAAAAAACAGTAGGGGAGAGAGGTGGGGGTGTTTTTTCTTTAGATTTTTTTTGGTGAAGAGGTCCAAATTTTAAAGTGACTGAAACATGAGGTCGATCTGCTGGCTACAAATTAACGGAGCGCCGAAAAATGAACATCGCGCGCAAATAAAGAAGTGCGTATGTGGAGGTGGGGGGGGTGTGGGACAATTTTCATGTGTGCACGGAAAACTTAAGCGCGAAAGGGGTTTGCGCTCTTTTATTTCTTCTGACGCTGTTTCTTTTTTCTGTATTTTTATTTATACGTGTCAGTCCTAGTCCTGGTTTGTACAGAGACAGTGAGGACAATACTCATTGAAGGCTCTCAATCGGCTGTCCATGAACACAGAGGTCTCTTTGTTCAGATCGAGAATGGTCCTGACAAGGAGAACCTGCTCATCCGGGCGGTTCAAAGGTCAAACACCATCGACGTCATCAAGCTTCCTGGGGTCAGGGCGCCCCAACCCACCTACCCACCCACAGCCTCCTCCTCCCGCCTCCCAGAAACGAAAGGCTCTGCCCATGAAGACCTATCATATCAGGGTGAGTGGTGGCGAAAAATAAACCTGCATGAAAGATGTGCGCAGACACACATGCACTGTGAACACACCTATGCCCGGGTATTTTCCCAGTTTACACATAAATCAACAGAGACCTGTCCGTCTGAAACCTCCAGTCTCTAGAAAGCCATCCGTCTGAACACTCTCCCTGTGACGCTTTCCATCTTAATGCTATGCTCTATGATGTGTCATACATCTGAAGGCTCTGCACCTCTAGGGCTCTGTTCCTCTTAAAACTTACACTCTCTGGGACTGACCCACCTCATATATGTGCTCTCTTGGAAGCTATCCATCTTAAATTAGCAGTTTACTAGACATTGTCCATAGTAAATGTGCACACTAAAAGACGCTATCCTTCCTAAATCTACACGAGATCAAACTCTGCACACTCTGGGACCATATCGATCTTAAATGTACCCGTCCTAAACCTACACTGTATCAGACGCTATCTATTTGTATGAGACGCTATCCGTCCTATATCTACACCGCACGAGACGCTATCGTCTTAAAGCTACGCTCTACGAGACTCTATCTGTCTTGAGCCTACACTCTGTAAGATGCTGTCGATCTTAAGCGTTAACTGTCAGGGTCAATACCCGTCTTATACCTGCACTGTATCAGACGCTGCCCATCTATCCCATCTTAAATTTACACCATATGAGACGCTATCAATCTCGTCATACCTACCCTGTATGAGAAGGTATCCATCTTACAACCACTGTGAGGAGCAATCCATTTCGAATTGACACTAAACGAACGCTGTGCTTCATAAACCTACTCTGTACTACACACTACCCATTGTAAACCTTTTCGTATGAAACACTACTCATTGAACGCTTGCACTCTTTGAGAAACTATCCATCCTAATGAAAGAGGACCAGCGCCGTAGAAGGAAACGTCGCTCAGAGAACCTTTAGAAAGGCCCAAGATTATGGAGGAAAGTTAGGAAGCCCTGAGAGGAAAAAAAGAAAAAAAGGAGGAGAATAAAGGAACAGTGCGTCCATTCAGATTGTACCCTCGCCTGTCAAACCTGGGGTGCAACGTATGTTCCATTAACTTGCGGTATAAGTACTGCTTGGGAAGTCATAAGTGACCAAGTCAGTACCTTTCATGTTCTTGATCTTCAAGACTTCATTTTCCAGTTACCAGCATGAAATATGCAAACAGCCCAAAACCCGGGGTGGGAGAAGAAAGGTGGAGGCGGGGGATCGCCAAATCTGAAAAATTCGTAGAACAAGTATATCATCTACTTCATGACGAATAGGAAGAAATGATGGTTGTGTTGGTGTATGTGTGTATGCATGTTTGTGTGCGCATGCCTTTGTGTGTTTGCTCGTAGGAGCGTGCACGGGCCCGTATGTGTGTTTGTTTGTTTGTTTGTTTGTTTATTTGTTTGTTTGTGTGTGTGTGTGTGTGTGTGTGTGTGTGTGTGTGTGTGTGTGTGTGTGCACGCGCGCGCGCGCACGCGTGAGTGTATGTGCGTATTTTTTTACGTAGCCTACACACACACACACACACACACACACACACACACACACACACACACACACACACACACACACACACTAAATAGTGTGCACGCGGCAATGGGGACAGGATGCAAGAGTATCAGTAACACTTTTCTAACTCACTCGGCCACTCAATCAAAGGCTGACCTCGGAAGGTTACGTGATTTTCGCCGCATGAACATGTTAACGGTTAGATCTTGTCACTTGTACGCTCGCAGTCCTGAGGTTTTTATTTCACACACACGCGCGCGCGCACGCACAAAACACGTCCAAATGTGTTGCTTTCATACAGTTTTCAGTTAAATAAAAGTATTTGCTATGGAAACTATGGTATTTTATAATTTATATGTTTATTTGCACTTACAATCAAGGCTTACACCGCTTCTATCTCTCTCTCTGGTTGAGTGTGAGTGTACGTGCTGTGCGCACGCGTCTGTGTGTGTGTTTTTGTGTGTGTGCATGCATGCGCGTGCATGCGTACGCGCCTGTGTGTGTGTGTGTGTGTGTGTGTGTGTGTGTGTGTGTGTGTGTGTGTGTTTGTGTGTGTCCGTGTGTATGCACGCGCGCGCTCGGTTGCCTTCAGGTGAACCCTGACCACGCGTCGTTCATCTCCAAGTCGTTGCCCAGCCTGCCGTCCATTCCCGGGTCCCCCTCCTACTCGGAGGATCAGGCGGTGTCCCCCCTCACTGACCGTCCGGCGGAGCGCCACAAGGTCAAGCTCCCGGCCTTTCCCAGCAAACACCGCGCTTGAGAAGATCGTCTTTCAGAAACAGCTCCACAGGTCAGCCGGGCGTCGTCTAGTTGGGACTTTACCTTTCTTTGTTTAGTGGTTTTCTTGTTTGTTTGTTTGTTTTGTTTTTTGTTTTTGTTTTTTTTTTTTTTTTCTGAAAATTTGATCAGCACAAAACAGAAAGTGTGTAGTTTTGGTGTTTCTTCCTTGAAGATAAATCACAGTTAGTGAATTAAGTGCGAAGTAGAGATTCTATGGAACTTGTTGGGAGAATTTGCATTCTCTTCCGACAGTGGACATTGTGTTTCTTTCAAGCGTACCTCAAAACGCTTGATTATTGTCTCGAGCTTACACTCCAAAGTTCTTATTTGCTTTTGCATTGGTTATTTCTGTGCAGATGTCTTTAATCAGGCACCCCAGACTTTCTGTAATTATCAACTGACATAGCGAACACTTTTACATAATAAGACTTTAAAACATTAATGATCTTGTCCTTTTTATCTTTCCATTTATTCTTATTTGTTTTGTTTTATTTCATTTTATTTTATCTTATTTTATATACTTCCAGTACGTGTTACTTCCGTTGTGTCACTCTCACGCCACTCATTCTGCCCCCCCCCCCCCCCCTCCCCTTCCGCCCCCTCCCCCACGCATACTCACAAACCCAAGTTTATTCTTTCGCAGTCTAATTACAACAGCTCACTGGCAGCAATTAACAAGTCGTCATGAGGCACCTCACCAGAGAAGCCCTCCCATAACAGTACCGCCGGGTCACTTCGGTGGTGTTAAGTGCCGCCTGTTCTGATCCAGCTTACGCGGGACTCTATCCACCTGCCCCCCTACTGACTACAATGATTGCCCGTTGGCGTTGTCAGTGTGAGTGTGTGTCTTCTTTCGGAGGACGCCAACACGTCCTACCAACAACAATCTTTATGAACTTTACAAGCACAATGTGCTGAGAAACAGTTTGACGACGTAGTGAATAGTTCGTCTTCCTCCCGTTCTTTCCAGAAAAAAAACCTTCAATGGACGAAAGAAAGAAATAAAGAAAGAAGAAATAAGATTAAAGAAAGAAAGAAAGGAAAGAAATAAACAAATAAACAAACAAACAAAAGAAGAAGAAACAGGAAGAAGAAGAAAATCGTAGCTGGCCGTACTACCCATCAAGACTGACACGATAACCAACGTGTGTTTTTCAGGGACCCCACAGACACGGTGAAATCCGCTCAGACGCAACCCGAGACCTCCCCCAGGACCAAACATCGCTTGCCTCCGGCTCTTAAAGGCCACACGACGGAGCGGACCCACCACGTGCAACCCGCGCTGCAGGGAGCCCGGGGGCAGGAGAAGCCCCATACGAGCGGCTCCGTCCGGATCCGCTACAGCAAAGTGCCCAGCGAGGTGGTGATCAGTGAGACCCAGAGCGAGCCGTCCTTCGAGGTCAGCCGCAAGTGGAAGGAGAACTGCCGTTGTCTGCGATGCCAGATGCTTAAACGGCAGTTCCAGGAGGGAGACTCTCAATACGGAATGTGGGGACGCTACCCGTGTCATCAGGTCGACCCGTCCGTAATGCTGGATGACTGACTGACTGCGTATCGCATGGGCTACCTGGCTTTGAAAGAGGACTTCACCTGTGTCTTGTCGTTACGCGGACTCTCTGCTATACTGCAGGACTGTGAGTAGTCACGTGTTACCCAGTGACGCCGTTCGTTGGCTCATGACGTCATTTTCACAGAACACATTTCGCCAGTCTGGAGTATGTTGTAAAAAAAAAAAAAAAAAAAAAAAAAAAAAAGCCCGTGAGATATAATTCATATTTTCGAAATCTTTTTCGGATGTCTCACGGGAAACGGAAGAAGAACGCGCCATTTTGTAATCTTCATTGGGAACGAAACGACGCTTCGTCAACCCTGTGTGGTACTTTTTTTTTTTTTTTTTTGGCAACACTTGGCGTTTGTGGCGTGACGACTGATACAGCTTGTCTCCGAGGTGAAACCTTTATGTTGGCCGGGCACTTGCTCCACTAAACATCAATTTGTTCAAAACTCTCGTAAGTGAACGAAAACCGGACAGTTCATCTGTTCTGTCTGTTGTGCTTCTTATGGTGAGCGTCAAGGATGTTCAACCATCAAAATCCGTTGAAACTGAATGCCAGGTAACTGGACACTTCATGATTCAAAGTTCACAATGTCTGTGTAAGAAAATCCCCATAAATCATAGACA
>JADBJO010000948.1:65000-72500 GCA_016801955.1 Conus betulinus
TCTGTCCATCAGTTCTACGGTGTATAAACAAACTAAAGGAAATGCATACGTACTATTTACCTTATGGTTCACTATAAGCAAAATGAAGACAAATACCAGTTCATCTCTTTTACAGTCCATAGTATATGCCCTTACGGCTACATCTGCGTTGCAACTCTTCCACAGTCTATAATGACTTTCTCCGTTCTACCTCTTCTACATTGTATGCTGTTCAAACAGCAACTGAAAATACGACTACACTCTCACTGTTCTATGATAAACAAAATAAATGATACATCTTATTCTATCTCTTCTGTAGGCTAGTTTGGGTAAATTAAAGAATACGTACGTCTACATGCTGTCTCTCTTGCAGTTTACATACAACAGGCAAACATTCTGTCTCTTTTATAGTCTATATTATGCATACTGAAGAATACTTCTACATTCAATCTCCTAGTTCATAACAAGAAAATAAGAGGATACACCTACATTGTATCTCTTCTGCAGCCAATAACAAACAATGGATATTTTATATCTCGTCAACAATCCATAACAAACGGACAAAACTAAAACAGTACAGCAACATTCTCGCTGTTCGCAATTTATAATAAGCATGCTAAATGAGACCTCTCCGCTCTATCTTTTCTTCACTCTGTAACGAGCAAAGTAAAGTCTACATCTTCATTCTAACTTCTGCCGTCTAAAATAAGCAAACTAAAAGGACATACCTACATTGTCTCTCTTCTATACACTGTAACAGGTAAAGGATAAAATAAGTTTCTCCGTTCTGTAGTCTATGATACCTAAAGCTAAACGACACATTTTCTCTCTTTATACTTTTCTTTTGAGAGCATGGTGTACGGAATCTTTCAGCTTCTCTATTTTCCCTCACTGAAGTATTCGTATTCATATTCTCTCTCTCCTGCAGCCTGGAATTTGCAGGGTTAAAGATTCATCTACACTGACATTGTTCTGCAGTCTGCGGTAAGGAAATGAAAAGACGCATCAACATTGTACTACGTACACGGAATATACTCTTCATCATGAACACCAGGTAAATCGCCGAGTACCATTTCGGCAGACTAACGGAGACCTTTAAGAGTCCAGTGGATTCATGCTGACTGGAGCCTCTGTGTGAATGTGGCTACGGTCTGTTTGAGCAGACGTCTCTGTTCGGTCCACTGGCGGTGTCGCAGTTGCTGTTCCTTCACTTGTCGCTTCAGCCGGATCAGCTGGGCTGCGTTCCGTTTCTGCAGGGAAAAGGATGGTATAGTGTGTGGACCAGAAGGCACTGTCGTTTTGTACACGAGACACATGAAAATTGTGCGCGCGCGCGTGCACACACACACACAAGCACGCACGCACGCATGCACACACACACACACACACACACACACACACACACACACACACACACACACACACACGAGGTTCAATTGGAAAATACCGTCAAGATGCCTTTAAAAGGACCACTTGGACTGCTTTGTTGTGGTTGGAGGTCGGTTTTGTTTATCTGTTTATTTGGTTTATAAGCAGAAGACATAGATTTAACAACTACATGTGCCAGATGGTTGAAGATGTGTCCGATATACATTGACGTGACCGACTTTGATGCCACGTTTCTATATAAATGTTTTGCTGAAGAAATGAAATGTGAAAGGAGCTAGCGCGACTGAACGCTACTTCTTTCTTGAGTAAACATCACTGAAGCGCTGAAGCGAAAGGTGAAATTACGAATGTGGTTAAATCGTATTTTTATTTTTTAGACTAGTTACCTCAGTCAGTCCGCTTCAATAAAAAAAAAAAAATCTTGACAAATACACAACTATTTCTTTGCTGTAGTTTACACTTTTCTTTTTTTTTGTATATGTAAAGAATCTTTTGCCCGAGCAGAAGTGAGAAGAACCAGAACAGCGCGGCAAAATTAGCATTTTCGAACACTCTTAGATAATCTGAGTATGATTAGGTTTGAATGAACTCCAAAATTTCGCTAATAGTTGTCAACCATCTCATCCTGCCCAAAATAAGGCGCTTCATTCCATTGATGCAGACCTCAGTTGAACTCTACCGAATAAAGATCCGATTAATCCGATGAGTTTAGCGGTCAATTGGACCTTACGAAATCTGACATCACCAGTCCGAAATCTAAGCAACGTCCAGAAATGAGTATATCTGACAGTACATTTATCTATTTCGCTGTTAATCTGCATTTATCATACCACGACGACCTTGAACATGGTCTTAGAGATGAATCAACTGTTGATCATCAAACATCTATAATTATCAACTTTAAGACGAAGAGGAGGAGGTGGACAAGACAGAGAAAGAAAAGCAAGAAATAGTTTACGAGAGTCACACAAAGCAGGCGGCAGAGGTCGAGCAAGTTGCCACCTGCAGAACTGGAATCGGGGAGGTATTTCAGAGTGAGGACAGGTGACGCCCCTTTGTGCAGAGACAGAACGAGGTAAGCCTACTCACCTTCAGCACCTCTGTGGCTTTGCTTCACCTGCTCCTGCTTGGCACGAATAGCCTCAACCTGCCACAAACAAACGTAACGTACTGATACTGGTCTGAATGAGTCTCAACCTTATGTAACTGGCCTACTCCTCAACTCTTAACCCATTATTAGTTTTGGCCCGATGTATAATCGCGAATACATCACTGGGTATGTAAACTTCGATCAGTTAAAACAGTTGACAATATTTCAGGCGTGAGGCTAACGCTGCACGCACGCCGTACCTCCAGTTCCGAGAACAATGCAGTAGGAACAAAACTGTAGCTATACATGAGTCCAAAATAAAACCCGGAGCGAACGTTAAAACTGATTCAAATTCAGACCACAGATATACCCTGGGTGAGGGGTGCATCGAACAATCATCGCGATATGTATGTTTGTATGTTACATAATTCAAAAACATTGCGCTTTTTTTTACCTGTAGCCCTTGAAGACAACATTCGTCCTGTTTATATGATGATGAAGTGGATTTTAAACGGAAAGGAATCTAAATTAGAATATAGGCCGTTTAAACTTCATGTTTGGTTTCATCTCTGTCTGTTCTGTTTACAATATATCGTTTTCGGGTTATGTGATTCGTCCACACCTGTTAACTGGCTTGAGATTGGAAGGAAGAATATTCGGCATGCATCTGTTAAACTGGTTTCGGTACGAGCCCCCCTTTCCCATCGTTTTAATTATTTAGTAATTTTATCTATGATCTGTGACTCCTACGCTTTCTGGTCTTCATGCTCAGCAAGAGGGGTGTAACGCATACGGGCCAATACAAATGCAGAGACACCCCCTCGATGAAGCGAAACACCAGAATGAGTGATTTTAATTTTTTTTTTTTCACTCGTTCATTCATTCACTCATTTATTCGTACGTACGGATATGACATTGTATGGATTTTTTCGACGAGTATACACGAAATCGATGTTGACATGGTAATAGCCCCAATGTCCCCCGCCCTCGTCCCCACGCCTCTCGTCCCCCTTTCTCCCGCCCTCCGTCGGCTGCATTATATAAACATGACAGATTGAAAGAGAAGAACAGAGACTACCGTGAAAGAACAACATGTCCCTAAAAGTTTTCGCTATGAGGACGTAAACCTCAACCTATACCTAAAGAGAAGAACAGCCAACCTTTTCCTGGAGCTGTTTCACCTCTTCCTGATGTCTGCTGGACTCTGCCATCAGCTGAGCCACTTTCTCTTCCAGCTCTCTTTCCTTCGAACCATCGCACACCCTCCGCGCTTCTTCAGGATTCTGCCTGAGGAAGTCCCCTGCAAGCAACGAATGGTTGTCTCTCGGCCTTTCCTGCCGGGCAGAATGACTTGTGAGGAGCAGGAAAAGGATCTGCCACGTGCAGGGGGTACCATAGGCATCATTGTAAAAGCGAATGAAGGCGTTCTTCTCTTTTGAAAAAAATAGTCTGAATAAGACAAAATGACTGAAAACAGTCATAACAGGAGGCTAGACTAGCGTCAACAGCTGTAATGATAATTTTTCTTCATGAAAATAGAAATTTACTTTTTAAAAATCATCGTTGCTGTTTCTACATGAACACACTCATGATCATTGATGTGTAGCTTCATGATAACTTATTTCCTTGCTTACCGGCCCTGATATAAACGTCAAATTCTATCACTATGAAAATAGTCTCATGAAAATAGGTTACTATGATTCATGTACATGTGCGCTGATGCCATTGTATAATAGTGCGGATGTAGACTTTTTTTTAAAGACATCGATGCATTGCGCGCTGAATGCTGGAACAGAAAACTATTGCCATAAGCAACCGTTTTTCATTGTAACGACTTGCAAGAGCTGTACAGAATGTTTTCTTTCTCTTGACTAGGTATTTAGTATCTTAGCATCAGAACCATTGAAAATAATTTTGACACGAAAATTACTATTTATACGTCGTAATTACCGTTTTCTTCCACGGAAACTTACTACTTTCACGTGAAAATAGAAATGATCATTGTTTTCTTCATCACTTTTTTTCCATCGTGAAATTTCTATCATTGTTTTCTTCATCACTTTTTTTTTCCATCGTGAAAACGGTAATTATGACCTCTTGAAGGCAGCCGATTCCCACATGTATCAATTAACTGAACGATGAATAACCGACGAACTACGTTGTCGCGGACCAACAGTTAGGTGGTCATGGTTTCGAAACCTCACAGACAGTACCATTGTGTGGATTTCCGGATCCTGGTGCTATACAGAGTTCGACATTCCCGTGGAGTCCAACGTCCACGAGAAAACTGGGAGCACACGACGGAATGCCATGAGTGCTCCAGGGGAGCACCTTCAAGAGCGTTGCTCGACTTCCTTTGTCACACACCGCACGTGCGTGCATCTCTCGGGTGTAGTCAGCGTCGTGAGGTCTAACAATGAAAAGGAAAGTACCTCAAAGTCTGCCTTGTAGTTTTTGAGTATACTGGTTATTTTGCAGTACCACTGTCTTTGCCGTCGCTGGTAATCAGAAACGAAACGAAAGTTATGACAGGGTGCATAGTTTTCTTCAGTCCCGTGGCCGGGTCTCATTCGTTTCAAGGTCTCCGCTCACATCCTATCCCGTGGCGTGTTCGTGTGAAAGTCTCCACTGGGGTGGTATATTCATGGGGATTGTCGATCAACTCACGCGTTAGTCACCTCTATTATACAAGGACACATTCACTTGCTGCTGGTCGACGGGTAAGCAGCGACTGCCGGCAGTAGGGGTGGGAGAGCCGGGCCCTTGCAGGTGGAGTAGTGTCTCCTCATTGGGTGGCCTTACGGTGGCCTCGTACTGACAGTTGTCTCCGTATGGGTTGCTGATACTGGTCTGAGAGCACGAAGCTTTGGGGCGCCATGGTGTTTCTGTACATAGAAGGACTGGGTGGGGAGGGGGCTGGACTTTTTTTTTTTTTGGGGGGGGGGGGGGGGGGGGGGGGGGCTAGAGCTGGAACGTGAAGCGTGAAGTGTAATGTCATTGAGAAGCTGCACAAACTGGGACAAAAAATAAAATACCACCACTCAGTGTTACTGCTGCTAATGATAATCACAACGGAAATAATACAAAATGAATCAAAATGATTAGAAATAAACAAATACAAAAAAACAAATAAATAACAAAAAAAAAAAAAAAAGAATTCTAAATATTCGTTGTTAAATTTATCACCAGAGCTGGTCGGAGAGAGAGAGAGAGAGAGAGAGAGAGAGAGAGAGAGAGAGGAGAGAGAGAGAGAGAGAGAGAGAGAGATTCACACACAGAAGAGAGAGAGAGAGAGAGAGAAGGCATGGTGCAAAAAGGGTGGGGTGGAGGAAGGTGTAGAGGGGTAGGGGAGAGAGAGAGAGAGAGAGAGAGAGAGAGAGAGAGAGAGAGAGAGAGAGAGAGAAGGCATGGTGGGAGGACGGGGAGAGGGGAGCAAGAGATTGGGGGGGGGGGGGGGGGGCAGTTTAGGGAATGTGAGGAAAGAAGAATGGGTATTTACGTTTCTCTCGCAGTTTGACCAGTCTGTCTTCCACCTGCTGGATTTCAGCTTGTACTTTGCTGTCGCCAGTGTTTGTGCTTATGATGGAAGCGCTGTAGTCTTCCTGCGTCTGTCTGTACTTGCCCACTTGACTGACAGAAAGCCCCCCCCCCCCCCCCACCCCACCCACACACACACACACACACACACACGCACGCGCGCGCGCGCGCACGCACGCCCGTATGCACGCACGCACGCACGGGCACACACAAAGACAGGGTTCATTGAATTTTCAAATGCATTTTAAAGAACGTTATAATGCTTACGGGGGAAAAATGCAATATTTGGATACGACGGAAAAGCCGCTCATTCAAATGCAAATACAATGTTCCAGGCAGATTAAAAAAAAAAAAAATTCATAAGTTTCTGAATTCAGTTTCCCTGGTATCTACCTGTGACAACTGATTTTTCTCCCAAATTAGCTACATGTATTTATAATGTCATTACACCTGAAATATTTCTAAAAGTAAATCAAGTATTAAGAAGGGTCAGTATAATTTCAAAATATTTCTGAAAGTAAACATACGGAGCAATCTATGCAATGAACAAAGTATGTCTAGGAAAAACGTTGGTTGACGAAACTGACCTGACTTTCCGGTAGGCAAACCAACTTGATGGGTTACACACACACACACACACACACACACACACACACACACACACACACACCACTCCAATACAAACCAGACAGATGTATGCACTCATCAAGTTAATTCACGATCCTAACTCACGCCACCAGCCTACTCCATCCAGTGCATATATCCGCCCGCCCGGAGAAAAAACACTCTATAGAACCCTGACACACAAAAAAAGTTTGTAAATTTCGCTAAGTTTAATATAATACCCTAGTGTGATCATAAAACTGCGCGACACACTGTTACTCCAAGCATGGAGTGATTCAGCGAGTGACGACGAATTCCAAACACATTTACATTTTCAGTGCCTGAAGTTCCGAGGTCCTGGTGGTCAGTAGTCTTCGTTTCTCTTCACAATCTTTCCCCAAGGTCAGGATCTCTGTGAGACAAAATCGACAATCTATCCGTTAGCAATTGTGACTGTAACGTTTTCAACACAACATATACAGTTCTTCGATTACATAATATATATCCTCCATAATTAATGTAAGGGGGGGGGGGGGGGGGTTATGGATATAAAAAGTCCTGAATATTTCCACAATCGGGTCCCATACTTGTTACAGTCTTGGCTGGTAATTCTCATGTTTAAAAACAGGCGACATGCCTTCTTTTAGGACTGCAGCTGAAAAATAAAGACGCAAAATACGATGAAAAATGGAAGAAGACTTTGTGATAACTGATTACTGATAGACAGTGTGTCCCATTCGCTGTAGAGTCCTTCGATGAATCTTTGCGAATTTTCTCAATTGACCCGCAGTAACCAAGTGGTATTTGAAGAACAAAGAGTGGAAGAAGCAAACTTCCCTGCGGACACTTTTGTACCGTGAACTGACATTCAAAGTGTCCGCAGAAATCCTGCATACACTTTG
>JADBJO010000948.1:77500-100000 GCA_016801955.1 Conus betulinus
TAAAGGCAAGGGGGTTCCACACATAGCACCCCGCACCCCCTCACCCCCCCCCCACCCGTCCCCCTCCTCGCCCCCCCCCCCCCCCCTCCACTCTTGCCTTTTCCTATATCCTGACCCACCGATCTCCTTCCTTTGACCCTCACTCTCTTATCCCTCCCCTCAGTTCTAACTGACATCACGCCGCGCATACATGAGAATCAAAAAGAGCACACGCTCACTCATACACCTACGTCGCACCAACACCGCTCTCGTAGCTTGTCCACCCCCCCCCCCCCCCCCTTCCATCCCTCCCACCCCACCACGAACCCCCCCCCCCCCCCCCCCCCCCCCCCTTTCATAATATAACTATTCTCTCACTCCTCGCGCCGCCCCCTCACCCCCCCCTTTCCATCTCCCCCCCCCCCCCCCCCCCTCCCACCCCCCTCCCCCCCCCCACGCCCACCAACCCTCTCAAACGCACGCACACTTGACCTACAACTTTCGGACCATCCAATGACTACAAACTTAGTTATTTAATTATTAGGTTCTAGTTTCTTATTTCTTATATTCATAGCTTCCACTATATATTTAGCAAAGGCAACAATGGTTGAATTATCATTTGTTAAAAGATCCCTTATACCATTTACTGATGGCTGGATATGAATCATATTAAAGAAGGATATTTTCGACGAATGTCTGAGAACAGTTGACATGGAAAATAAAGTGTACTTCATCTTCAACATTCTGACCACACAATACACAGTTTGTCACTTCTCTATCCATACACCAGTGTTTTGCAATACCTAAGCCGTGTACTCTTAATCTAAACCTTGTCAGTGCTTCTCTCATTCTTTTGTTTGTAATTAAAGTTAAATACTTCTCTGGTTCAAACACAGATTTAAATGAATAATACCATGAGTATTTATCGCTAGTTTCAATCTCTGAGTGCCATTTTTGCTTGTAGCATGATATAAGCCTGTCCTTGAATTCTGATATAAACCCCTCTTCAATTCCGACATCTTGGCATAGCCACACTATTCCAAAGCCATTTTCTATTAAAATATTCTTTACTCTCGAAACCCAGTTACAATTATCTGTTTCTAGCCGCATTAGCATCATCTCGTAAGCTTGTCTACATATTCTATTCATCGGCAGTCTAACCAATCGGATCCAGTACTTAACGCATTTTATTGCTGTTCTGACAGATAGCGGATATCTTCCTGTTTCTCCATAAACCATTTTGTTGGAAGAGTGCAATGGAAGTCCCAAAAATCGCTTGATAGCAAAAGTATGAACTTTTTCTATTTCTGTTACATCTTCCAGCCCCCAGATTTCTGCTGCATAAGTTAAGATGGGTTCATTTGAGCATCAAACAGTTTCCAGAATAGAAAGGGATCAATCGTACGCAATCTTCGAAATGATCTTAGGATTTCCATCACTCCCCTCTTACCTTTCTTACTCATTTCAAGCAAAGAAGCACTCGTACTTAATTTTGTGGTAAATACCAGACCTAGGTATTTGTACGTATTTGTTATCTTTAATGGTTCACTTCCGTATGTCCATCTTTCCCTTACTCCAAGGTAGCCTCCTTTACGAAAAACCATTACATTAGTTTATCCAAATTAACCTCTAAATGCAACCTATCTGCTTCTTTTTTTTAGATTGTTTAGCTGATTTTGTAGGCCTATGACCGTATCTGATAGTAAGATTATGTCATCTGCAAAGAGCAGCAGAAACAGTTCGATAGATCCTGGTACCATCTGAATCCCGTGCTTACCCTCCCTAATTAATTCTAGGGCCAATTCGTTGATAAAAAAGGTAAACATTATCGGACTGAGTAAGCACCCTTGTTTTACGCCTCTTGGACAGTCGAAAAAGTCTCTGAATACGAATTTTTGTCTCTGACACAAGCTTTTACCGAGTTGTAGACACCTTTTAGGGCTTTATACAATTTTCCATCAACCCCAGTTTTACGTAATACAGACCATAAAACGTTTCTGTTCACAGTGTCAAAAGCTTTTCTAAAATCGACGAAAGCTACATAGAGTTTTGTATTTTTTTGCTAGATATTTATGGACAATAGTGTACAGTGTAAAAATATGATCAACTGTACTATAACCTACTCTAAACCCAGCCTGTTCTTCTGCTAGTTTTCCATCTTGTTCTGCCCACTGAGTGAGCCTCTTATTTAGAATGCGTGTGTACACTTTGCTGACGACACTCGTTAGGGCTATACCACGGTAATTATCAGGTACATTAACGTCCCCTTTCTTGTGGATTGGAACTATTATAGATTTGCACCATTCTGCCGGAAAGGTACCCTGTTCAAAAATCTTATTGAAAAATTCTACGAGAAAGGTAACAATAGCATCGTTTGCATTTTTTAGCATCTCGCCAACTATTTTATCAATGCCAGAACTTTTGCCCGTTTTTAATTTTCTAATACTAGATCAACTTCCTCCTTTGAAATAGGATTGTTAAAAAGGGGTTCATGCGACTCACCGGTCGGGTCATCAATTACGATTTCCTCTTGTTCCAGATCAGGAGCTGCTGTGTTGAAAAGATTATAGAAATGTTCAAACCACTGGTCTTTAGAAATATCGTTATATAGCACTGATTTTTCTGTTCACTGACCTGATGGTTTTCCAAAATAACTTCGGGTCACTAGCCGACATCTTTAGCTTTATTATTCGTTCTTTATCAAATTCTTGTCTCTTGGAAAATAAAAGGTGTTTATACAGTCTCCTTTCTTCTATGTATTTATCCCCATAGGTTTCATTAAGTTTTTTTGATCTTTGAAATAGGTTTCAAATACCTTTTCACAGTTCTCTTCTTTAGGGCACATTCTTTATCATACCATCCATTTTTGCTTTTTTTTCTTGTTCCCAATAGTTTGGATCATGGCGGCTGCAGCTCCATATAACGTTTTGACAAAAATATCCAGAGAGGCATTTATATCGACAGAAAGAGCCTGAAGAGCTTTTTTTAATACAACATTTACAATCATCAGAATTAAGTTCACGAACATATTCTAGTAAACAATCGTTTGACCAAAACAATACATTCTTCTTCATTCTCCATTGGCATCGAACTGACCGTACGTTTAACAACATTTCGTAGGCTAAATTCAACAGGCAAATGCCATGAATCGATCCGATCACCGACATGTAAATGACATTCATACAAAACAACTGTTTTGAAATGATAAAATAGTCAATAACACTATTTCCATGCGGAGAAATGTAAGTAAATTGGCCATCACCATCACCAGAAACACGTACCGTTTACAATAACACAATCTAACATGTAGCACAAATTCAATAAAGATTTACCAAAATTATTCACACACTTATCCTTTGACTGTCTGCTAAAGTCGTGCCAGTCGTCGTCGTCATCATCATCATCATCATCATCAGTAACAGGAGAACAACAAAATACTTCATCCCAGTTGGGCTGTTCCTGACCTGTCCTAGAGTTGAAATCTCCACATAGTAACAGGTATACATCTTCATTATTTAGAGTTTCAAGAATGTTTTCTTCTAACAGAATGATTCCATCTTTTTGTATGTTGTTGCTATAAACAGGACTACTTTCTGGAGCGACGTACGTTGCAATCATCAATATGTCTTTATCAACTTGAAACACGCATTTATCTAGTTTTTACTGCCACAGTATTTTCGCAATTAAAATGTAACCTCGTTACATAACTCTCAAAACATTTACGTATTAACAATAACAAACCACCAGAATTTCTACCTTGCTTAGACAATTTCTTTGCTGGCACAGAGTACTTTATGTAATCAGTAAATATCCATTATAATCAAACTTGTCATCCACAAAAGTTTCCGTCATACAAATGAAATCAAAGAGTTCAACATATTTTACGAAAGAAATATCGTTAAGCTTACTGTATAGATTTTCAATGTTGTACGTCAGGAATTCAAGTCACATGGATGGCCCTGTCTGTCCTATGGTTTGTTTTTTCCCCTAGCATTTCTGTCCGAACGACGTGGAGGTTCTTACCAGAAGTTTTGTTCGCAGGTGTGCTGTTTGGGGTGTGACACTGTTTATTTTGTGTGCGGTGGAAAAAATCCTGCACACCATACTGGCGTGACCCACTCCCGTCACGGCTTGCACGCGGTGACCTTGAAACTGCAGGTTGGCTGTGACGCTGGCTGGTGACGAAGAGGGGAATCCCCTGCTTGTTGTGGTCGGAGGATGCACCGTCCTCTCTGATCCCTGTGTTGTCATCTGCTTGGCGAAGCGTCTCTGTCGTCGTCGTTGGCATCGTCAAAGTCCGCTTGGCGTTTGGATCCACCACTTCCGCGTAGGTTCGAGGATCTGGTTGCCTGGGCTGCACCACTAACTGTCCCTTTCTGAAAAAGGCCACTTTCCCTGCTTTCTTCGCTTCGGCAACAACAGTGGCTTGCATGTGTGTGAGGTCGTTGGCTACAGACACCCCTTTGTCTTTCAATCTACTGCGGAAGTCTTTGTTGGTAATAATTGCCATTTTGTCCTTCCATTGATTGAATTTCACCATTATTGGTCGGGGTTCACCGTTTCTGCTCTGGCCTATACGATGGGCCCGAGCGATGTCGTCTACTGACCACTTCTTGTCCCCCTCTACACTGTTCAGGGCCTCCGTCACAGCTCTGGCACAGGAGTCGTACGTCTCCCTCCCTTCAGCTGCTGGCACCCCATACATGCGGAGGTTGTCTCTTCTGGAAAAGCTCTCCAGTCTGTCCATCTCCTCCTTCAGTCCTCCTATTTGCTTGGACATATCAGCCACTGTCTTCGTCAGTTTCTTTAATTTCTTTTTTTGCTGTTTTCATTTTCTGCAAACAGTTCATTGACATCCGCAGCAGTGTCCTGTAATAAGGTAAAACACCTACTGCTCTCGCTTTCTAGTTTGCCACACCGTTTCTCGATCTGTTCACACTGAGATCTGACAAGTCCGATGTCCGATTTTGATTTCACACAAATCTTGCCTCATAAGCTCCATGTTCGATTCCATGGACTGGAATCTGTCATCTTGTCGTTTAATGGCATCTAATATTTGCCGAGCCGTATCCGCCGGAAAGTGTAAATCACCCGAAGACTGAGGAGGGGTACGAACGGGACTGTTGTTGTTATCCGATGCCTGCTCACTGTCCTGTTTGCCGTAGTTTGGTCCAGGGTTCAGTTCAATGTCACCACAACGCAGCAGGTATGTGGCCACAAACACAAACACTAGTATCTCCAGTCTATTCCTCGTTGCGATGACTCGTATTCTCATTTTCAGTGCACAGCTGACTCGCTCTGCCATAAAGCACAAAAATGTGCCGAGGAAAAGTCCGCAAGAAATCCGGAAATGCCCGTTATGAACTGGCATGCTGGCTGATCTCGTTAATTTTTACATCAGCGTAATCGGCATAAAAATTCTCTACTTATTTGCCACTAAACTTTCACTGATGTATAATTTGTAACAGCATTAATCAACAAAAACTGCACGTCATCGACACCAGCGGGGTAAAACGCGTCCTATCGATGCGATGACATCAGCTCACCCCCGAGAGAGAGAGAGAGAGAGAGAGAGAGAGAGAGTCAACGGAATATCGTGTATCGAATGATAACAGAACCTGAAATAAATAGAAAGTAATCTAGCGCAAGAGTGTAGAGATCGCGTCTTGATCTAAAATTAAAGAATTAAGAATTACCGTCTGCTGGAACGCTGATGCTCGTTTTCTCTGTAAAAGTTGCCACATGAAGCTTGGCCTGTTCTATTTCTGTCCGTCTACTCATACTCGAAAGCTGATCTTCCATCTTCGGCAATCCGTCGCACATGTTTGATGTCAAGGAAATCGAGCAAACACGATCTGTTGGCTGGTCGACTGAAAATCGTCAGTTTTGAAATTGTCGTGGAAATCTCGCGGGGGGGGGGGGGGGGGGGGGGGGGGGGGGGGGGGGGGGGGGGGGGGGGGGGAGGGTAGGAAGAAAAATAAGTAAATGAATAAATGAATACATGAATATGTGAAAGGTCATCGTGACTCTAAGCAGGAGAAAGGTGTGAACACAAGTAAAGATAAAGAAGTAGGGTGAAGATGACGGGTTGGGGTTAAGAGTGGGAATGGAAGTGGTGGTGCTTGCGAAATTATGGGACAGCGTGTGTGCGTTCGCGTGTTTTAAAATATGTTTTGTGTGTTTTTCAGCCTAATGAAACAGTGAGAACTTTTAAACAATTTCTTTTGAATGAAAAAGAAGGAAGGAAACGCGACAGAAAATGGAAATATCCATAAATAGACGTTTTGTGGCTGTAACCTCAATTCTTGTCTCGCTGGGCGATCAGTTTGATGTTTTTTTAATCCGAAGGCCTATTAGTGAATTACGATCATAAGTCTGGTGCACACACACGCGTGCGCACGCGCGCATACACACACACACACACGCGCGCGCGCGCGCGCATGGGCGCGACTTTTTTCTGAATAATTTTATTTGTTGGCCACACTGAACTGACAGATTCTAAAATGTTTTGTCATTAGTAGTGTACATGGGCTTACATGTGATGGTTTTCAAAGGGACCATTTGGAAAAAAATGAGTTATTAAATATTCCATTTTACATGTATACCTTGGGTAAACATCTCTCTCTCTCTCTCTCTCTCTCTCGCGCGCGCGCGCGCGCGCGTGTGTGTACATGCGCGCGCGCGCGCGCGTGCCTGTGTGTTTGTGTGTGTGTGTGTGTGTGTGTGTGTGCGTGCGTGTGTGTGTGTGTGTGTGTGTGTGTGTGTGTGTGTGTGTGAGAGAGAGAGAGAGAGAGAGAGAGAGAGAGAGAGAGAGAGAGAGAGAGAGTCGGATAGAGACAGACAGACAAACAGATAAATGCTGAAACTGACGAAAGTTCGAGCACATTCTGCTTCATGTTCCACACGGTGTGGCTGAAGCTAGACCAGGCTTTCTCTCTTTTTTTTTTTTCCAATGAGGATTTGAACATCCGGAGAGAGGGCCAGCTTGCCGCCAAGATAGCAGCTGACACGCCGACAGCGGGGAACAACACACTGACGTGGTCACAATTGATCGAGGTGGGGAGCGAGTTGTCCGTTTCAGTGTGTGTGTGTGACACATTCTTTCCCCTCCTTCTTTCTTTCGCCACAGGTATCCCCAGAACGTCCAGGTGAGTGAACATGATAGCTAAAGTGAGCAATGCTGATTGAAGGTAATCGCAACTTGTCTGAAAGGAACGGAAGACTGGAAACCATAAAGGTAAGGTTAGTGAAGCGCGGCTTACGTCCCTTGGTTAACACGAACGAGTCTTTTGTCCGCGTTTTAAGTCTTACCGCGTAGTTGGCACGCACAGTGTATATGTAGCGAATAGCAATGTTGCTTATAGCCCAGCCGACCACAAAGGGCCATATCAGGGAATGTAACGAATAGATAAAAAGAAACGATGGGTAGATGGGGTTTATGACAAGTTGAGTGGCGGTGAAAGGAGAAAGGAGGTGGGAGGCGAGTGGGCGGGTCGGTTTGAGAAAAAACTTAAAACAAAATTGTTTTTGTTGCCTTTGAAAAAATGGGGAAAAAAACTTTCCAAGACTGCTTACAGAAATGGAGAACCCCTCACCGGGCTTGAAACGAAACACACAGTGTAGATCTACTAAATGGAAAGAGAAAATCGTAGTAAGTAAGCAGTGTAGCCCTTCAGGAAATCATAGCACAGTCTGGATCAAGCAAATCAGGCACACTCATTTACAAATGTCACCACCTCAGAATGAGTGAGCCATGAACAGGTTCTCCATCCAATACTCATGTTCATGAGTTCAGTGGGAAACACGAATGTTGTCAGTTCATAGGGACAGTCCTCCATAGAGTTATTTAAAAACAAAAAAAAAAAAAAAAAAAAACGGCCACAAAGCAGGAAAGCGAAAAAGAACGCCGAGAGCAATTTTTAGAAGAATAGCTTCCCTTTCTTGTCAACACGACCCGTTTTTTTTTTTTTTTTTTTTTTTTTTTTTTTTTTGTTGTTTTTTTTGCACCTGCTGTACCGACTTCAGAAAATCTATGAACAGCATTTGGGTTACATTGATCATTCGCAACTCCACTTACGGAGGAAACATATTTTGGGGGGGGGGGGGGGAGGGAGGGGGGGGGGGGGGGCGCAAGCGTGCGTGTGTGTGTAGATTATACACGAAAAAGATGTCACATTGTTACAATTTTAGTGTCAATTGAGCCAGGAAATGGTTAAATTTTTAACCTTTTTTTTCCATGGAGACTGCTTCATTGTAACGTGTTTGTTTGCCATTTTTCTTTTCTTTTCGTTCCGTTTTTCTTTTCTTTTCTTTTTAAGGTCGTATAACACCGAATTCGTTGGCCACTCGTTGCATGCCGGAATTCAATCGGAGTACTATCTTGCCCATAATTTTTTTCATGCTCCTCTTACCGTACAAATCTTAAATAAATGTCAGCGAACCGCCCAGAGAAACGTGGACAAACGAGTCACAAGACAAACCACAACGCGTTTCGACCTCGTAGGTCTTCTTCAGGTGCAGCACAAAAATAAAACAAACGCCTTCTTCCTTGCGCTGAACACAGAAGCGATCAAAGCTAAGTGCATTTTCGTTATTTTGTTTCATTTTTGTTGCACCTGAAGAAGACCTACGAGGTCGAAACGCGTTTTGGTTTGTCTTGTGACTCGTTTGTCCACGTTTCTCCGGGCGGTTCGCTGACATTTGTTTAAGATTTGTTTTAGATTTCCGCCTGCAGTCGTTTCACTTTGCAACTAGATCCTCTTACCGTGTTTTCATTCCAGTAGCGTGTGTTGTAGTGTTGACCCCGCTTCTCCTTTCCCCTCTGTCCTCCAATGGTCACCCCCCCAAAATGGCTTATCACCTCCGCTGGAAATGCGACTTTTAACCAGAAAACATCTTTTTACGGTGAAGACACTTCACTTGGTTTGGTTGTCGTTGTTGTTGTTGTTACCCCCCACCGAGGACCTTACCTCTTCACGCGTGTCTGTTGGTTCGCCTGCTTGTCACCAAAGGGGAACCCGTAGTCCCATGGTTAGAGCATTTTGCCTGAGGTGCTGAGGGTCGTGAGTTCGAACCTCTCATGGAGTTGCCTCCCATGATGCCGTACACCGGATACGGTGAACCTCTGACAGAACGTCCCCTCCCTCCCCCCCCCCCCCCCCCCCCCCCCCCCCCCCCCCCCCCCCCCCCCCCGGCCGCTAGGCGGTGGGACTGCAACCCTGACCTTTCTGCAACACGATAACACAATAACCACCGAAGCGATTTTGAGGAAGCTTGGTGGAAAGATAACATCTGGCGCCCTTGGACGAACCTTTGACATTTGCAACGGATGTATGGTGTAGATATAAATCAAACAGCGGATCTGTGGTGTATATATAAATTAAACTGCGGATCTGTGTGTAGATATAGATCAAACTGTGGATCTATGGTATAGATTTAGATTAAAAAAAAAAAAAGGATCTATAATTAAAAATCAAATTAAAATTAAAGTCCAGATCAAAGAACGGATCTGTGACGCAGATCAAGATTAAACAGCGGATCTATGGCGCAAAATCCAAATCAAAGAGTGGATCTGTGGTGTAGATGCAGAGCAATGAAGAGATCCATTGTGCAGATCCAGAGCAAAGAGCAAATCCGTTGTGCAGATCCAGAAAAAAAAAAGCAGATCCGTGGTGCAGATGCAGATGAAGAGCGGATCTGTGGAGTAGATTTAGAGCAAAGAGCAGATCTGTGGGACAGATTCACAGCAAACAGTGTTATCTATGGTGCAGACCCAGATAAAGAGCGGATCTGTTGTTAAGATCAAAGAGCGGATATCTGGCGCCGATCCAGGTCGAATAGGGCACTCCGGCGCAGATCCAGAGCAAACGAACAAACAAACAAAATAAAAAAAAAAAACAAACCAACAAACAAAAACCCGACTTATCTGCAGTGTACATTCAGATCAAAGTTCGAATCTGTTGTGCAGATTCAGACTACAGAGCGAACCTGTGGTGCAGATCCAGATCAAAAAGAGGATCTGTGATGCAGAGCCACCCTGAACAGCGGATCCAGGATCCGTATGACCTTGACAAAGGCCAGCACTTTCCTGAGTGTCCTTCAGATTGTTTATTTTATCTAGTTATTTTATCTTATTTAATTCAATTTAATCTTATTTCGTTTATTTATTATTTATTTTTCTTTTCTTTTCTTTTATTTAAACTATCTCAGAACTTCATCTTTCCTATCAAGAAACCAAGACGCGAAGAGACAGCATGGTGCACAAAAGCCGGGGAGGACTGTGGTTGCGGTTTGTGGTGGGTGCTGGTGGCGGTGTTGTTGCTGAGGATCAGGGTGATGAGGACGGGGGGCCAAAAGATCGAGGTGGACGGGCTGGAGGAAGATAAGTACAACCGGAAGGCTAGCCCCGAGGACGACCTGAGAGCGAAAGAGGATTCCAAATCCAAGTGAGGGATGCCTCAGTTGGTTGATTGCTTCGAAGGCTGGGTGGGTTGGTGGGTTGGAGGTTGTCAATTGGTTGGTTGGTTGGTTGGCAAATAGGTTGGTCCATTGTTTGATAGATGCTGGGATGAATGCTCAGTGATGTTGATGTTTGTGTGTTGTATCATGGTTGGGTGGGTGTGTGGGTGGATGGGAGTTTGAGTGATTTTGATTCGTTGGTTGGCTTGTTGGTTGGTTTGGTTTGTTGGATACTTGGCTGGTTGTTTGGTCCTAGATTACCGTGCGTGCACACACACACACACACACACACACAACACACACACGCACACACACGCACGCACGCACGCACGCACGCACGCACACACGCACGCATGCACACACACACACACACACACACACACACACACACACACACACAGCACACACGCACACACATGCGCGTGGACGCTGGCAGGCATTGGAATGTTAAGTGCGCGGGTTTAATAATTATGCAGCGATCAGAGTGTTATGGTCTTTGCTGCAATCCAGTGATTGCTATTGAAAGCGAAACAACGCAGCTCTCTCTCTCTCTCTCTCTCTCTCTCTCTCTCTCTCTCTCTCTCTTCTCTCTCTCTCTCTCCTAGAGGAATTCTCTCAGATTCAAAGATAGACTAGAGGAATTGGCTGTGCCTAAAATCTCAATCCTTGATCGATCAAAGTTTTTTCTTTTTTTTTTTTTAGTTCTCTCTCTCTCTCTCTCTCTCCTCTCTCTCTCTCTCTCTCTCTCTCTCTCTCTCTCTCTCTCTGTGTGTGTGTGTGTGTGTGTGTGTGTGTGTGTGTGTGTGTGTGTGTGACTTTTTATTGATGTATGACACAGTCTGTCACGAGAACCTTCATGGGTGTGTAGACACAACTTGGCAATGATATAAGTGTGTGTGTGTGTGTGTGTGGTGTGTGTGTGTGTGTGTGTGTGTGTGTGTGTGTGCACGCGTGTGTGCGCGCATTCGTGTGTGTATGTGTGTGTGTGTGTGTGTGTGTGTGTGTGTGTGTGGTGTGTGTGTGTGTGTGCGTACGTGCGTGCGTGTTTACAAACGCGCGGGCGCGCGCGCGTATATGTCTGCGCGTGCGCGTGTCGCTGTTTGTTCTTGTTTGTTCGTTTGTCTGTCTGTTTGCAGAGGTCAGTTGAAATACACGGTGACGGAGGAGGTGTACCTGGACATCACCATCTTCAACAAGAGCAAGCTGGAGAAGCCTTCCACTGGGCGTGTCGTCATCGCCTGCTTCGGCGACATCGCCCCCATCACCTGCCTCAACTTCGTCGCCCTGGCCAAAGGCTACAGGAGGGGCGGGTACGTGGGGCATTGGTCCCTGTGCATTTGTCAACATGTTGTTCGGTCTGCCTCTCTCTGTCGCTCTGTCTGTTTTTCTGTCTGTCTGCTCTCTCTCTCTCTCTCTCTCTCTCTCTCTCTCACTGTTTCTAATTCTCTCTGTCTCAGTCTGTCTCTCTCCGTGTGTGTTTGTTGTTTGGTCTCTCTCTTTTGTCTGCCTCTCTCTTCTCCGCCCCTTCTATTTACCTGTCTGTCTGGTCTCTATCTCATTCTCCATCTTACCTCCATTCCTTGACTTACCATTTAAAAATGTAATTGATTGTTCACATGATGGTCACACACCCCTGCACAAGAGCCCTAGCCTCTTATGTGTTCGCGTGCTTGCGCCGCTCGTGTGTGTGTGTGTGTGTGTGTGTGTGTGTGTGTGATTTCTCTCGATTTCACTTTACAGACTTGTACAGGAAAGGAAACAGACCCATTGTTGGGACCGAAGGGAAGAAAAATGAGCGTGATCTGGAGATAATGAAAGCCAGTCTGATCGATGGCTTTATAAAAAAAGAAAAAAAAAAAAAAAAAAAAAAAAAGAAAATTTAAAAATCTCTACATAACCACAAGAAATGCGACCCACTCTTACTCCACACACACACACACACACACACGTGCACACGTGGCGCCTATTGACCGCTTAGATCAACGTGGTTGTAAAAGTGGAAAGGAGAAACGTGGACCGCGCGGAGACCGGTAAGGGATTGAAGGGGGGGGGGGGGGGGGGGGGGGGGGGGGGGGGGGGGGGGGGGGGGGGGGGGGGGGGGGGCAAGTGTGGTGCAAGTGTGTAGGTGGGGGCCGGGCTGAGGGAAAAGGGAAGAAGGTGGTGGGGGGGGTAGGGTTGCGGGTTCGGTGGCAGGCATGGAGGGTGAACATGGAGTATACTGAAATTGATGTGTAGGTGAGGTGGGTTGGATTTAGGACGGAGGGGGTGGATGGTTGGGGGGAAAGAGTGTGTGTGTGTGTGTGTGTGTGTGTGTGTGTGTGTGTGTGTGAAGGGGGGAACGGGGGTGGGATGGGGGAGGGTGAAGTATGAAAGTCAATGGGAGAGAGGCGGCTCATGGTCTCCTGCGCGTGCCTGTACCCATCGTCAACACAGCGCGGGCCTCCAAGGGTGGTGCAGGACTGCTCTGGGGGCAGGTGGAGACAGTGCTTTTCTGGGTCTTCCCCAGCGCCTTCGGGTCTTTCTTTTTCTTCTGGAGTGTACTGAAAATTGATGGATGGGTGAGGTGCGTTGGATTTCGGGGGGGGGGGGGGGGGGGGGTTGGGGGTGGTGGATGGTGGGCTTTTAAAGATTATCTCCAGATTACGAAAGTCAATGGGAGAGACGGCGCGTGGAAGGGGACGACTTCGTTCGGGTCAAGGACATTTACGGTCTCAAGTGTGAAAGTGCACAGGTCCGAGTCCACGGTTACATATTAGGCCCTAAAACGCTATATATACTCTATTACACTTCAGGCTGCACCTGGCTTTTGTCAGAAGATCAGCCATTACCAAAACATATTCATGGCACAGTTTAGCCTTTGACCTACATTGTGCCTGACTCAGAGGCAGATCCAGTATCTCTGCTTTTTTTTATATTACAGGACTATCCACATGTACTCTGCCAATGGCGTATAAACACTAAACTTCCACAGGTCATTCATAATTCTGCTATCGTTGCTGAAAATATGGCGTCCGAACTAACTGACTGACCGTAAAATTCCAGGGAGAAATCATCTTTTTCACATTACACAAAAACATTTGTTTCACACAGCCAGGGAGATTTTCATCTATTCAGTCTGCGTCGTTACTATTTGATCTTTGTTGCAACCCCGAACTCGACCTTAAGTGGACGAGATTCTATAAGGAATGGCCAGCTTTACTACCTGTATTTTGTCCTCGCGACCTGTTTTGCCAAGACGTGTCGGAGGCCATTCCCGACTCGTCAGGGCCGGGCGAAGAAAGGAGGACTCTTACATGTCCTTTGCGCCCCGATCCTCTCAGTCCCTCCTTCTTGTGGTAGAGCTCCGGAAGGGTGGAGGTGGGGGCTCCGGTTTTTTTTTTTTTTTTTTTTTTTTTAGCCCCCTCAACCCACTTCCTCCCCCATTTAACAAATGTGAGAAGATCATCTCCCACCCACTCCCCCCTCCCCTCCGCCACCGTTCCCTCTGCTTCCTGTACAAATTTTTCGCCACAACTACTATCATCATATTACTATTGGTGGCAATCCTCTCTGTATTCTTTAATACTTTCATCATCATCGTTATCAGTGTTGTTACTGTTATTGCTGTCATTCTTATTATGATCATCATTATCAACTCCATTTGTCCCCTTCCCGACGGCCTCGTTTTCATTCAACGCCCATCTGGCGCCGAAAATGAGAGGATAACTGATTGCCCCGTTTTCGTTTTCCTTGTCCAGAACGTTGTTTATCTTGCCTGGAGAAGACCCGGGAGGTTTGTGTGTCGTGTTTTGTCTTGTAACTTGTTTGACCTTGCTTTTGCGGCGGACTCTCACTAAGAATTTTCTTACAATTTTCGCCGTTTTTGCTTTGATGTACATTCATACCCAAATTTTCCACCTCCCCCGTGTAAAGAAATACCCCCATCCCCCCCCCCCCCCACCCCCCCCCACTCCACATTGGAAACCCCTCCTCTCAGGCAGTTTCTCCGGTCCTGCTTATGGTCAGAATCGATTCGATTTGACGTTATGCTCCTTCTGTCGTTCTCCTTTTGTCTGTTTGCCTAAGCCCTCCCCCCCCCCCCCCCCCCCCCCCCACACACACACACCCCCACCTCGCCACTGTTCCTCCCTTTCCCCAATCAGCCTTTCGCTACCCTATCATACCTCCCCCCCCCCCCCCCCCCCCCACACACACTCTCTCTCTCTCTCTCTCTCCCTCTCTCTTTTTGTAAAAAAAAAAAACGCAGTTTTCAATGATTCATCATTGTAGATTTTCATCTTTTTTGGGGGGGGAGGGTGCTGCTATTTGGTTTTATAGTAGAAGGCAAGTTTCAAAAAGAGGTTTTCTGCAGCATGAGTTGTAGTACTTTGTGCCTTTTTTTAGTCGAATAGTAGCGGTGAGTATGAAAAATGATTACTTGAGCCAGTGCTATGACCGTCGATAAATTTCAGGAAAGAAAAATATAAAGATTTCTCTCTCTCTCTCTCTCTCTCTCTCTCTCACACACACACACACACACACACACACACACACGCGCGCGCACGCACGCACACACACACACACACGCACACACACACACGCACGCACACACACACACACACACACACACACACACACACACACACACACACACACACACACACACACGCACGCATGCATGGACACATACGTACACACACACACACACACGCACACATACACATAGAATTTTCATAAGATTGATCAAGCACAGATCAAGAAGCAAACTGAAAAATTTCCATCCATCTGATTTGCTTTCTGCTAATGGTGTGACGTCACACTCAACAACATAAACAAACAATGCCGAAATTTTGTCTGTTACGTCTCGTACTCCTGATTATAGGTTTAAAAAAAAAATGTCTACTTCCGTGGATCGATGACGTGAAATCGAATATTCGTTTTAATCTTTTACCAACTGTTGGATACATCTGATTGAGCTGGCCAGTGATTGCGAGTCTCCCAAGTAGACCTTAAAACCAATACTTCTTTGTGATACGACTAGTTCTGAAAAGGCTCTGGGTGGTCGAATGGGCTAGGATAAAATCAAAACTGAAATGTGCGGGCAGCCAGCCACTGCGGCGAAATGGTTAGCGTCGCGGACTTCCGGCTGGGAGGTCGTTGGTTCGATTCTCATCAGAGTCATTTATTTGTTGGACTTTTCTGTCCCGACCGGCTCCTACCCAGAGCTGAGTTTGCTACAGGCGCAATTGGGCAGACTAGGACCACACAGTCGAGTTTCATCCACTTTATGGATACGTCTCTGAGAGTATCGTTCAACGTTTCTGACCAACACTCCAGATACCTGAATCTCTCGGAGCTGGCTGACGCCGGGATATATTATAAAAGTAAGCGTAGAGTACAGCCCTCTCATGCAGTCTCAGACCGGAATGGAAATCCGTAACATCATCATCATCATCCTCATCCTCATCGATCAGCATTAAAAAAAAAAAAAAAAAAAGTCTCTCAAATGCTGTGACCTTTCATGCCTGCTATCATAGTGACCTCAGTTTCGATAACTTCTCACGCTTATGGCCCTGGTTTGATTATGGCGGGCGTCACTAGTATCGGCAAATTCATGGGGGGATGTTGCCGTACGGAAGTGGTGGTGCCCTCCGGAGGGAGAGTTTACTCGCGCCGGCTCCGCGACTAAGCAATTATTGTCGTCAACAGGGGGCTTAGTGTGTTGTGGTCCGCGTACGTTGGATCAGAACAGGCACCACCACTGAACACCCTCCAACGTGACCCGGCAGCAGAACAGGATCTCCTGCGGTGGGTTGCCTCTTGACGACTTGATATTGACTGCTCCCTATGGATTGCCGGTACCGAACTGCGGCGGGCCGGGCCGGGCCGGGCTGTGGTTGTGGACGGGGGGGATCGGAATGAGCAGCGAGGGTGTAGAGCCAGTGAGGTGGCACAGAAGATGGAACAGAAGGAAAGAAACCCTTTGCATCTTCTGTGAAGTAGCTCCGTTGATGATGCTTTGATGTCGCACGATGAACGGGCGGTCTGCTGGTTTCAGGAGCTGCTGACCTACAAAGGAACCCCTGTGCACAGAATCATCAGGGACTTCGTCGTCCAGATGGGAGACGTCACCGGGAAGAACGGAAGGAGCGCGTGTGAGTCTCTCTCCTCCCTCCCCACCCTCGTACTGTGTGTGTGTGTGTGTGTGTGTGTGTGTGTGTGTGTGTGTGTGTGTGTGTGTGTGTGTGTGAGAGAGAGTGTGAGAGAGTGTGTGTGTGTGTGTGTGTGTGTGTGTGTGTGTGTGTGTGTGTGTGTGTGTTTGTCCTCTGTCTATCTGTGGTAGTATGGCAGACGAGGATGACAATCATAGTAGAACGCAGGAAAGAGAGAGAGAGAGAGAGAGAGAGAGAGAGAGAGAGGGGGGGGGGGGGGGGGGGGGCAGGCGGAGAGGGATGGCTGGAAACAACTGAAAATTCTTCTGACTCTAGAGAAACGACAACTTATTGATATGGGAAGTAAATAAGGTCCGTTGTAATGCTGGGTCATCGTAACAGCGGGTTCGAGCTCGCAACCTCTGACTCGATACTTCACCACTGTGCTACTTGCTAACCAGGCTTCCCGTTTTCTGTATGGCTGCACACCAACAATTAATGCGCCAAGGCCTCGCTTAAGGAGTCGAGTGTTTATAGACTTACGCAATTAGATTGTTTTGAGAATTTTCGTTCATTCTGAAACTTGATTCTCCTCATTTTCGTTCATCTAGCAATCAAGGTTCAAGCCAGGTGGTTCTAAGCAGACAGATTAAAATCAAAGGAATAGGATTATTTTGTGCGCTTGTGGATGGCGCAAAGATAGGGTCACGGGTGAGTGCAAAGGCCTGAAAATGGGTGCCATACTAAGGGGAAAGTCATGTATTTGAAGATTGTGATTTCATTGGTGAAGATCCACCCCAAAAAGAAAGGAAATAATTAGTGGGGAGTGGTTCTTTGCTCTTTTGATCAATCATCAGTGTAACATCAAATGCTGGCTCAAATTCATGGCAGACCTCAAAACGCTTACATTGGTCATAAAAGTGTTTTAGTGCAAAATCCCAATCGTGGTGTGTGGCCTGTGTGCCCAGGCGAAAGCATTTACGGGCCGTCGTTTCAAGACGAGAACTTCGTGCTGAGCCACCGGGGAATCGGCTGGGTGTCAATGGCCAATCACGGGCGGGATACCAACGGCTCCCAGTTCTTCATTCTTTTGCAACCCGCGCGCTGGTTGGATGGCAAGCACGTGGTGTTTGGCAAGGTCATCAAAGGAATGGTTAGTTGACGTGCCCCGTTGGTTTGATTTGTTTTATCAGAGACGTGAAAGATGGTTTTATTTTTTTTACCCTCCCTTTAAATTTTGCTTCATTTTCCGCCTTCAGTCACTCCGTTTTGAAACTTTTTGTTTGTTTCGTTTTGTTTTGTTCACTGGGTTTGTTTTTTGTTTGTTTGTTTCAATTTTCTTTCATCATCATGTAGTTGGCCAGACGGGTCAAGTTTTCTCACTTTGTCTTTTGCTTTGTCTCTTTGTTTGCTTGTTTGTCCGTTAACACAACCCCGAAAAAAAAAAAAAGAAAAAAAAAAAAGAAAATAAATAAAATAGAAATAGAAAACAAAGAAAAACAGTCAGAAAAAACAAACACAGACAAAACAAACCAGGATGAACAGAACCCCACAGTCAGACAAACAAACAAACAACAAACAACAACAACAACAACAACAACAACCAGGATGATTTAACAGAACCCCTCGGCGAGATGGAATGTATCCCCTCAAAACAAGGCCGTTGCACTTTGGGTGAGGATCCACAGAGCGCATACAGATCCAATGGAAGATCCTAAATCTATTCAACCTCGGTGGAGGTGTGTGCGGTCTCCCCCTGTGTGTGCACTCAGTTTTTAAAAAAATTATTTTTGTATATGTATGTATGTATTTAACCCCCCCCCCCCCCCCCCCCCTTTTTGTGGATGGTTGGGTTGGTGGGTGGGGAGATGGAGGGTATGGATGGGTTTAGAGCCAGAGACAGGAAAAGGGAAGGTGAGGTAGGGCTGGAGGTTTGGGAGGACGGGATGGGAAAACGGATGTTACTTCAGCGGCTGTCTTTCTTGTCTATTTCATCCACAAGCACGGCTCATTATTTACCCAGGAGATCGGCCGGATGGGGATGAGAATTTCACCCCACCCCCACCCATTCCCTCCAGATCTCTCCCCCCGCCACCCCCCCCCCCCCCCCCCACCCCCCAGCTTGTTGAAGTATCTTGATTTCTTCCAAATGGATGCGCGCTATCAAAAAAAAAAAAAAAAAAAAAAAAAGAAAGAAAGAAGGAAAGAAAGCAGTTCTGAGAAAGTGTGAAAAGCAGGTGAAGTTGTGAAGGGAATGAACTGTGTGTGTGTGTGTGTGTGTGTGTGTGTGTGAAGAAAGTAGTAGTTGGGGTGAAGATATGACATTAAATATTTATAGCAATGTAACGTTTCAACAAAAAATGTGTGAAACGAAGTTGGGGAAGGGGATGGAGTAGGGGGTAGGGGTAAGGAGGTTTGGATTCCGGACTCTCTTATCTCCCCACTTGTCCACCCATCCTCCCCCTCACCCCCCCCCCCCCCCCCCCCCCCCCCCCCCCCCCCCCCCCCCCCCCCCCCCCCACACACCCCACACACACACACACAAGACTTCCGATAATCCACCCCCGCTGTCCGGCGGCTTCACCAACCGTAACGTAGCAAATGCACATTCAACAGAACATCTACCTACATTGTACATGCATGACACGTTTGTGATGAGATTTCCGTTAGAAATGTTCGCTTTTTTCTTCTCACGTCACACAATCTCTATCTGTAAGAATGCAGATATAGATTACAATAACAATGATCTCTCAGATAATTATTATTGTTATTTGTATATTTCCCCCCTTTTTTGTCTTGTGATTCGTTTGTCTACGTTTTCTTGGCGGTTCGCTATTAATTGCATTTAAAATCTACCTCTCAGAGTTACCCCGACTTTACTGTGACCTACTTGTGAACTGGCCTGACCTTTCTCTGTTCCATTCTGCAGGAGTTTCTGCGAAAGCTAGGTGACCTGGAGACACGAGTGACAGGTCGGCCCATAAAGACGGTCAAAATCGAAGACTCCGGAGTGGTGGGGATCCCCAGGAAATACGACATGCGTTCTAAAGACGTCATGTCGCACACGAGACGTAGCCAAGTGATGACGTCAACGGCGTCAATCTCTTTTAGGTCATAATTGTCTTGTGTGTGTGTGTGTGTGTGTGTGTATGTGTGTGCTAATAGAAATGTTTGTTACATAAATTTTTAATGATCGGTGACTCCATTGGAGCCAAATACAATTGATGTAGGCTTTTTTTCAAATTCAATCACCACGAGTTGGTATGAGCGGTGCTCTGTCTGTCTGTCTCTCTCTCTCTCTCGCGCGCGCGCCCGTCCTCTCGCCAGTGCATATAGTCTCTTCTCTCTCTGTCTCTGTCTCTCCCCCCCCCCCTCCCTCCCTTCTCTCTCTGTCTCTCTGTCTCTGTCTGTCTCTCTGTCTGTCTCTGTCTGTCTGTCTGTCTGTCTCCTCTCTGTCTCTCTCTCTCTCTCTCTCCCTCTCTCTTGCAACGCATAGTCTTTCTTCACTAAATGTCTGTTTTTCTCTGTGCCTTCCCCCTCTCTCTCTCTCTCTCTCTCTCTCTCTCTCTCTCTCTCTCTCTCTCTCTCTCTCTCGTCAACGCACAGTTGACGGTTGATGGCAGAACTGGAATGAACATTCTTTGTCCAGTGATTTAAAGGAAAGAGAGTTTTACGGAACATATTGCAGCAGTCATGATTTGAAACTGTACCTGTGAATTATAGACAAACGAGTTCAGTATGTTACCCGAGTTCAGTATGTAGCGACAAGATTTTGGTGGTACGTGTGATGTGTTTCTTCACTGTCAGCTGTACGGAATGCCTGTACACTCTGATTTATTGTTTCTTCATGCAAAATGTCATTGGAGGGTCAGTAAACACGTTGTTCTTCGTCGTTGTGAAACACTGTTTTGAGAAAACATTCACCACGTGTGAGTACTATGGAAAACTTGCATGTTCAAAACTAGTTGTTGTGTTGTTGTTGTTGTGTTGTCACACACCGATCTTATTGTTCCCGATTTTTCTCTGTACTTGTATAAGGTGTTTACGTTTAGAGGGATAGCACCACCACAGGAATGTTTTGTGTAAACAAGCTTGTTCTATGCCTGATTTTGTACTGAAATCATTGTGTGTTTCTGACATGCTCCTTCATCACAGGCCAAAGCATGAAGAGAATAAACGATCTCTCTCTCTCTCTCTCTCTCTCTCTCTCTCTCTCTCTCTCTCTCTCTCTCTCTCTCTATATATATATATATATATATATATATATATATATATATGTCTCTCTCTCTCACACACACACACACACACACACACACACACACACACACACACACACTGATCTCCTGTGGGTATGATTCCTAATCAGTGTGTATGTACTTAATTTTGATACAGAACCGAACATATCACTTCGTGCTATCGCGCGCACGCGCGCGCACGCGCGTGTGTGTGTGTGTGTGTGTGTGTATGTATGTATGTGTGTGTGTGTGTGTGTGTGTGTGTGTGTGTGTGTGTGTGTGTGTGTGATCGTCTTGAAGTGCTGTTATTAATACTGTTAGGATAGCATAAGAATGCTTCAGTAGTGAACTGACCATCAGCAGTGTGTATATAACGGATGGAAAGATTTGTCTCCACGGTATGTCAGATTCTGCAGGAAACAATGATAATAATTAAAAGACCAATGCAATTTGCACCTGTGTGTCTGTGTTTGTGTGTGTGTGTGTGCGCGCGCGCGCGTTCGTGAGAGAGAGAGAGAGAGAGAGAGAGAGAGAGAGAGAGAGAGAGAGAGAGAGAGAGAGAGATGAACGATGACAATTTATTCGATTTCTCTAAGCCATCTGGTCCTCCGTAAAAAACGTAGTGAACAAATAGCTGCACAGTGATTAGCATGCTGTGAATGAGTGTGAACAGAAAAAAAAAAAGCTGCAAACGTTAAATTCTCATGCACCACAAGAACATTTTATGTTTTGAATCAGCGATGTGTGGTCGTTTGATTTCCTCACTTTTGATGGTCCACTAGCATATATGACTACCACCTTAATTACTAGCTTGATCTCACCTATGATTACATACAAAGAGTACTTCAAATTTCGGCAATTCTGTCCGAATGTTTGCCTTTTGCCCGTACTGTCTGACAAGGACTAAAAGGTCAGGGGTCCCCACTTCAGTGTCTGTCATGCTCTCATTTGGCGGCTGAGTATTTTGATATGTATTTTCATTTACTGTGCATAGCCTTCACTGTTTAAACATTTTTTTTTTTTTTTGCATGGATGCCCCGTTTTTTTTTTTTTGGTTAGGATGAAGTAGTGAAAATCTTTCCTGTATGTATCATCGAATGGTTTGAAGGGATCCAGGAAGACAATGTAAAGGCGATAGTCATGGTAGGATTATGTGAGATATTTCAGAAACATTGACTGAAACGAGAAACCGTCTGTAGAGCTATGTCTTTCGTGAAAACTCACTTGTGTGTAGGAATACTATCGTTTACTTCGCACAAAAATTTGTGATAGATTACTGCACTGTATTACAAAGGTAATGAAGATCCTCTCTCTCTCTCTCTCTCTCTCTCTCTCTGTATGTGTGTGTGTGTGCGTGTGCGTGCGCGCGCGCGCGTGCGCGTGCGCGCGCGCGCGCGCGCGCGTGTGTGTGTGTGTGTGTGTGTGTGTGTGTGTGTGTGTGTGTGTGTTGTTGTTTGTTGTTGTTGTTGTTGTGTTGCTGTTGTTGTTGTTGTCTCATTACTCACAATTGATCTTATGATAGTAGCCTACATTAGCAGTTGAATTTATTTGAAGTCTAACATCATCATAATAGATGAACAGATTACGAATAAATAAACAATCAACTGCTAAATGTTCAACACTGCTTTTCTATTAAGCGAGAATATCCCGTGATATTCAATATCATGGTGAGCATGAATATGTATCCGGAGTGTTCG
>JADBJO010000948.1:105000-112500 GCA_016801955.1 Conus betulinus
TATACATACATCGGCATCAATCTCATAACTCGTAGTGTCTGGGAAGTTAATCTTTCCACACAACAGGATTTTGTTCTTTTTACAATTTTATTTATTTAATTACTGTATTCACGTTAAAAGAGATCATTTTGAGATGTCTTGGTCAAAGATGTTGTGCGGGAAGGATTAGTATTTTGCCTCGTTTTTTCTATCCATTCGCATTAGTTGGAGTCCCGTTCCCTAGCGCAGATAACTTACCACATCCGTGAGAAAATTTTTTTTTCTGTTAACTGGTGTGCCATCACAGTTAAGCACGTATGCCAGCTTCCTGAAATCCGCTATTCGGCAAGGTTAGCCGACTGTCTATCTGCATGCAGCCTTTGCCTGTGTGTGTGTGTGTGTGTGTGTGTGTGTGTGTGTGTGTGTGTGTGTGCGCGCGCGCGCGCGCGCTTGCTTGCGTGCTGTGTGTGTGTGTGTGTGTGTGCGCGTGTGTATGCGCGCGTGCGTGCGTGCGTGCGTTTGTGTGCTCCATCCCCGTCAGTTTGACACTCTTAGCTGTGAAGTGTGCTGAATAGGCAGCTACTCGTGAACAGCATGCAGACACAGCTAGTCGGACCAACAGGAGGCGGTGAATGCCTTCCAACTAACAAAAGGCGAAAATACTGATTCTATCCCCTCTACATTTTTGGCTGGCAACACAACTGACAATTCCGCAATACAGAGCCTTGACTTTGTGAACATGGCTCAGAATATGTACGTGCATTTCGACTTTTTTATTGCCGCTCCTTCGAAAAAGGGCAAAAACTACAGACTCCACATAAAAAGCATCCGATAGCAGCAAATTTCGTGACGCAGGCAAGTTTTCAAAATCCTAACACATAATCGACAAATGGCTTCCTATTTCGTGGAGCAGGCAGTCATTTGCCCCCAAAGTAAAATTGGCAAAAAAAAATTGCCCGTTTCGCGAAATAGGCAATTTCTTGTATTCGGTGAAAACGTTTACAGGATATGAGAGAGAGAGAGAGAGAGAGAGAGAGGGGGGGGGGGGGGGGGGGGGGGGAGGGGAGTTTTTCGTAAGGGAAAATTGACCGACAAACGGGTGAAACTTACAAATCCTTTGATGACCTTTCCGAATGCCACGTGCTTGCCGTTGAGGAAGCGTGATGGGCCAAAAAGGATGAAGAACTGAGAGCCGTTGGTGTCCGTTCCGTGGTTGGCCATAGAGACGATTCCCCCGCTGCGGTGGCTGATGTCGAAATTCTCGTCGTTGAAGCGGTGTCCGTAAATGCTGATGGCTGTAAATGCACAGAAAACATGTGAGATAAACTTATTTTCAAGGTCACTTTCTCTTTCTAATTCTGGATTTTATATGCATGTTGATCAGAACAATTTTTTGTTTGGTCGTTGTTGAAAGTCAGCTTTCTGATTTCCGATTTTAACGGCATGTGGACAAACATGACTTTAGAAGGTCAGCCAGTAATTCTGGATTTTAACGGATTGTTGATACGTTTTTTTTTTTTTTCTCTTCAATTAGACGTTCAGTTACTACTCTGGACTTAAACTGGACTTAAACTGCATACACACACACACACACACACACACACACACACACACACTTTTCTTCTCCTGATCCGGGAAAGCGATTTTCTTCGGACAGTTGCAAGCAATATTGATAGGGAGAAGATAACCCGAACAGACCACTGTTCTAATCTGCCAACTGTCTGTTCGCAACATAGCGGACAGGTGTGGCCAGTGCTTAAAACCTCTTTGCTCAAGCCCCGAAACTAGCTACGTCTGCGGGTTTCATAAGACTCTCTAACACGGTTGATCACGACCCGTGAAAGCAAGTTATCGAAGTTATGAAAACAGGGAATCTGGTCTCATTAGATCATGGCGATTATGACTCACGAGAATGTGTAATTATGGCTCAGGAAAACAGTCAATTAGGACTCACGGAAAACGAGAGTCATGATTTATAAAAGCAGGAGATTACGACTCATGAAAAAGGGCAGTTACAACTCAAGAAAGAGAGAAATGAAACTACAACCAACGCGCAAGCAATTTGGTATCATTGACATTCATTGCGCGCTCATGTGACCAACATGTGGCAAAATGTAGAATACAAAAGCCTGAAATTAACCGCTATAATTACCTATTTTCATTGTCCCCGGGTCACTGACATCATAATCTTTTTTTCTTTACAACTGATTGTTTCAGATCCATCTCAGAACAAGTTTTTCAGACTCTTTTCATTTCTAATCAATGTGTATTCCTACCCTTTTCTAGAGACAGGGGAGGTAATCATACCTCCAGCAAGAATTTTCAGAATTACGGGTTAAACTAAAACGCGTAAGATACGTGACATTTTTGGTTGATATTTCTGTCCAGAATACATTGAAGCCAGAAGCAAATTTATTCAGGTAAAGTAAACCGAAACTTATAAACGGTCGAACTGTACACGCTTAATAATGTCAAACAGTGAATATTATGCTGTAGATCGCTTATCTAATGCAAGCTGTGTTCATAGGTATTCATTATCATACCGACAGGTACCGATGCCGATCAAAACTCATTGTTATGGGCCCGAGGCTTAACATTCTGAATATTTTATAAATTCACTGCCCCCCCCCCCCCCCCCCCCTTACTCACCCCGCCCTTCTCTCTCCACTCCCCCCCCCCCCCCCCCCCCCTTACTCACCCCCCCTTCGCTCTCCCTCCCCCCCGTCTGAATTTTTTTCTAACTCTATAAATTTTCGAAATTTATGAACGGGGTTGTGCAAGCAGGAAAACAATCACACACAAACGAACAAAAACCTAAGTGACGTCATGTTGACGGAATTCAGCGCAAAACGTCAATACTTACAACCAGTCCCGTCACCAGTTGTGATGTGTCACCGCACTGCACCAACAAGTCTTTCACCAGACGATGACAGTAAGTGTTCTTGTATGTCAACTTTTGCTGCAACAATGGTACCATAGACTTTAATGAGCCATACTGTCCTGTCTCCACGCCTGTGTTTATGTGTAAATGTACGTATGCTTGTATGTATGTGAGGAAAAGAAGAATGGATGGCGCGAAGACGGAGTGAGGGTGGAAAATGGGGGGTGGGGGGGGGGGGTGGGGGGGTGGGGTGGGGAATAAAACCTCCAGTTTTTGTGGCTGCTTCTGTACACACACTCTGTCTCCCCCCCCCCCCTCTCTCTCTCTCTCTCTCTCTCTCTCTCTCTCTCTCTCTCTCGCGTGCGTGCGTGCGTGCGTGCGTGTGTGTGTGTGTGTGTGCGCGCGCGCGCGCGCGCGTTGTGCGTTGTGTCTATATGTGTGTATATGTGTTTATGTGTGTGTGTGTTTTTGCGCGGTTCACGTGCGCGTATCTGTGTGGTGATTTTCACGTGTGTGTGTGTGTGTGTGTGTGTGTGTGTGTGTGTGTGTGTGTGTGTGTGTGTGTGTGTTTGAGCCCGTGCACTTGAACACATGCTTCTTTTCGTTTCTTTTTTCCGAATGTACATTATTCCTTAATTGTGACCTAGCCTTGTTAATTAGGTAATATTTATAGTAATCATGTTTCATCGTTATAAGCTTGTTCATTGTTTCCTTTTCGTGTACCATTTATATGTTCATTTGGATATTGTTATAGTTACTGTTTTTGTTCTTGAGGGCATGGTGTAAAGAAGCTGCAAGCTTATCCATTTTACCCTCATTAAAAATATTCGTATTCGTATTAGTATTCTCTCTCTCTCTCTCAAAGTCTCTTCCAGTTTCTTTACCGCTATACCACCAATTTCATCCCCACCCCATCCCATCCCACTCCCAAACAAACACGACAAACTGCTGTCTTTGAAGCGCACACCATCAAAAAGCAAATTATTCTTATTGTTAACCGTCATCAGTTTTCAACTTTCTTATTATTTATTTTGCCGCTCCCTACAGCATGAATCAGTGAGGTCTTCATACTGCTCAGTCATTCTGTGTGGACCACTACCCACACTCATTCTGTGCGGACCACTACCCATACTCATTCTGTGTGGACCACTACCCATACTCATTCACACTACACACACTCGATTTGTGCGGACCACTACCCACACTCACTCTGTGTGGACCACTACCCATACTCATTCTGTGTGGACCACTACCCATACTCATTCTGTGTGGACCACTACCCATACTCATTCTGTGCAGACCACTACCCACACTCATTCTGTGCGGACCACTACTCACGCTCGATCTGTGCGGACCACTACCCACACTCATTCTGTGCGGACCACTACCCACACTCATTCTGTGCGGACGACTACTCACACTCAGTCATTGTGTGCGGACCACTATCCACACACAGTCATTCTGTGCGGACCACTTCTCAGTCATTCTGTGCGGACCACTACCCACACTCAGTCATTCTGTGCGGACCACTACCCACACTCAGTCATTCTGTGCGGACCACTACCCACACTCTGTCATTCTGTGCGGACCACTACCCACTCTCAGTCATTCTGTGCGGACCACTACCCACACTCAGTCATTCTGTGCGGACCACTACCCACACTCAGTCATTCTGTGCGGACCACTACCCACACTCTGTCATTCTGTGCAGACCACTACCCACACTCTGTCATTCTGTGGGGACCACCGGCTGCACACCCAAACTTAATGCACCAAAGCCTTGCTTAAGGAATCGGGTATTTACAGACGGGCGCAGTTGGATTTTTTTTGAGAATTTTCGTTGCATCTGAAAGTTGATTCTCTTGATATTTTTTTTTTTTTATATGGCGATCAAGGCACAAACCACGTGGGTTCCAAGCCGACAGATTATTAAATCAAAGGAATGGGACTAATCAGGGTTCTTGGAGCTAGGGCAAAGACAGGGTCACTGGTGAGTGCAAAAGGCCTGAAATGTGTGTCAAGTGAGGAGAAGGTCATGTATTTGAAGATTGTGATTTCATCGGTGAAGATACCCCAAAACAAGAGAAACAAATGGTGGAGAGGTGATCTTTTGATCATTTATCAGCTTAACATTAAATGCTGGCTCAAATTTATGATAGGCCTCAAAACGCTTACATGGATTACATGTATTTTAGTGCAAAATCCTAATTGTGGCGTGTGGGCCCCCCCCCCCCCCCCCCCCTCCCCCGCTCCTCCCTCACCACTCACACACACACACACACACACACACACACACACAGAGTTATTCCGTACGGGCCAACCACTTTCTCCTCTTACATCGTTCTTTTTCCAGCCGTCACAGAGTTTCCTGAAGTTGAGGCCGGTGACGGGGGTGGTGTCGCCGAAGAGGCCGATCACCACCTTATGGTTGATGTCATCGCCCTGACCGTTGTAGTTCTTCACCTCCAGTTCCAGCGTCGCTTCGCACGTAATCGTGTAGTTCTTGTTGCCCGTGATCAACGTCACCAGTGACGTCACCAGCACCAGTAGTTGTAGGAGGGCGGCGGCCATCTTGCTGATCGGGATCCTGCGATTGCTTGATGTTCAAAACATACACACCGACGTCTCTCTACACCCTTGAGCATGCCAGTTCATGCGTCCCCCTCCCCCATCACTTGGCCCTTCCCCAGCCTCTTCCCTCCACTCCCCCTCCCCCCATCAGTCCATCACTTTGTTCACACTCTCCTTCCTCGCTTCTCCCCCCCCCCCCCCACCCCTCCTTCCCCCCGTTTTCCCCCACACACACACACACACACACACACACACACGCTCACAAGCACACACCACGGAAGAAGAGGAGAACGCGAAGGAGGAGGAGGAGGAGGGAGGAGGACGAGGAGAAGAGAGACAGACAGACAGAGACAGACAGACAGAGAGCAGATAAGGTGAGAGTGAGTCAATGATTAACCGATTTCATTCAGTGTAGGCTATAGAAAGAAACACAAGAGAGAGAGAGAGAGAGAGGAGGGGGGGGGAGGGAGAGAGAGGGGAGGGAGGGAGAGAGGGAAGGAGGGAGGGGGGTGGGGAATGACAGAGAAAGAGTAAAAAAATCTTTTATTAACCAGCCCTTCATTGATGTAAACTTCAGGCAGACATGCTCATAGACAGCTGTTCTAAAACCACAAACTGCACCAGAGGGAACTGACAGAAAATCCATTGTAAAGGCGACATGGGGCACCCTTCTTAACCCTTATCCCATCCCTCCCCCCCCCTCCCATTTCCTCCTTCTTGTTTCTCTTCCTGAAGTATGTGCTCTGTTAGTTTATTGTTTGCTGAACCTTCGATTATACTGGCATTTCACTAAGTGAAGATAAACTGACATTTAAATAAACTAAAGCAAGTAGTTAAATTGAGACGTTCCCAAGGGGTGCAAGCGAGCCAGTGATATTTCAAACACACACTTGTAGGTCTTGTGACTAAGAAAGAACTGTGTGTGTGTGTGTGTGTGTGTGTGTGTGTGTGTGTGTGAGAGTGAGAGAGAGAGAGAGAGAGAGAAGAGATAGAGAGAGAGAAATAAAATAAAATACAAGACAATACGATACCCAGACAACACAACGTTTCTACACAGGTTTCGCCACGTGTCTTGACGTAAATATTGTTATGAAAGAAAAGGGTCGAGCAGAGCACAAAGAAAACAAGACACAAATTGCAGAAAAGATATGGTTCAAATCCAACGTTTAGTAACTGCTCTCAGTAAAACCACCTGATGAAGTCTCCTGATTCTGAACGCGCTGCGAAGCTGCGGTTGCTGTAAACTACGGACAGCCAGATCATAACTGACACCAACACACAGTATATAATCTGTATCGGGTAGGCTGTGGGGCGAGCTAAGAATAACATGATCTGATCGAACCGCATCAATGGGCGAAAATTTGACTTAGTTGTGGCCGAGAAAGAGGTACCACTGGTCAAGAAAAGGAAGGTATGCAATGTTTGAAACATTTCAGGACACTTTCTTCAAAAAGGATTTTGCACTTTCCCCATACTTTAAATGTACGGTATTGTTTGTGTATGCGCTTTTTCTTTTAGCTTAAAAAATGTTTTAGGTACAATAACTTCATGAAATGCCAAGTTAGGTTGAACGTGTTTCCAAAGTAATTCTTCATAAAACCATAACCCTGTTTCAAATCTTTCATGCTCAGCGCATTTGCTACCTACTCCTCTATTTCAAAACGACACAGGAGTGCTATCATGTTAAAAAAAAATGTCAGATTAAAACATAAGAGCATATCAATTAAACGAATGAACAAACAAATTGAATGAAAAGTACCAAACACTCACCTTCTTCTCGCTGTGTCCCCAACAGTGAACCGAGAGAAAGTGCAAATGTGGTTGAAACTTTTTAAACAGCTCGTTCTTGCCACGAAGCAGCGCGAGCCCAGCTGACCAATCAGAATGCAGTCATCCCGTGCAGCGACAACAGCCGTGGCAGGGCGGTAACCACGATCGAAGCGGGTCGCCACGTTTTCAAACTGACAAAGCGACGCTGTGCAGGCTTTCGGATTTTTTCTTACCCCCCCCCCCCCCCCCCTCCCCCCCATTGATGCTAAAATGTTTACACGTTGTAGGGTTGTAAAGCT
>JADBJO010000948.1:117500-120000 GCA_016801955.1 Conus betulinus
CCTATTATTACCCATTTCTCATGACTTTGCGGGGAGTATGTGTTGGGGAAGGGGGTGGGGGTGGGGGGGGGGGTTAGGGCTTGGGGAGGGTGTACAGAAAGTGGAGAAGAGAATGTATGTGTGTGTGTGTGTGTGTGTGGGGGGGGGGGGGGGGGGGCTACCATTCTAGTGCAGGGGGAGTATTTGGGTCCTGTCTGTCTGTCTGTCTCTCGCTCTGTCTGTCCGCCTGTCTGTCTATCGGTCGGCCTGTTGCCACAGCCACAGCCCGGTCGGCCCCGCCACAGCCCCGGCACCGGCAATCCACAGGTTTGCAGTCACTGTCAAGTCGTCAAGAGGCAACCCACCGGAGGAGACACTGCACTGCCGCCGAGTCACTTCGGTGGTGTTCAGTGGCGCCTGTTCTGATCTAACATACGCAGGACACCACCTACTAAGCCCCTACTGACGACAATAATTGCTTAGTCGCGGAGCCGGCGTGAGTGAGCTCTCCCTCCGGGGGGCGCCACCACGTCCGTCCAACGACAGCCCCCATGGACTCGCCGATACCGGTGACCCGACGGAAACCATACCAAGGCCAGACGTGGAGAGGACATCGAAACTGAGGTCACCATGAGAGCAGGGCATGAAGGGCCACAGAATTTGAGACTTTTTTTTTAAAATGCTGATCGATGAGAATGAGGATGATGATGATGATGACTACGGATTTCCATTTCGGTCTGAGACCACATGACAGGGCTGTACTCTACGCTTCCTTTCATAATATATCCCGGCGTCAACCAGGCCCGAGAGATACAGACACCTGCAGTTGTTGGTCAGGAAATTTGAGCAACACTCTCAGAAACGCACCCATTAAGTGGATGAAGCTCGACTGTGTGGTCCCAGTCTTCCCAACTGAGTCCGCAGCAAACTCAATTCTGGGTAGGAGCCAGTCGACCGGCGGGAGTCCGCGACGCTAACCACTTCGCCACGACGACTGGTTATCATTATTATTATTATTATCATCATCATCATCATCATCATCATCATCATCATCATCTCATATCATCATCATCATCATCATCATCACCACCATCATCATCAACATCATTACTATCATTAAAATTAATTCATGTATTTGTTTTTTTTCATTCATTTATCTATTTGCTATCTTCAGGTTGGTGCTCTTCCTACCCCCCCCCTCCCCCCCCCCCTCCCCCACGCCCTTCTTTTCCCTCCCTGCTCCAGTCATTCCGGCCACTCCACAGACATTCCCCAGTTTGTCCTGTCGCAGCACCAGCACAGACAGTTGACAGGCAGCAGTTTCAGGTCGTCATTGGGCAACTCGCCAAAGGCGACACTGCACTGACAGCGTATGGTGGCGCCTGATCGTACACAGCAGGAAGGTCCCCCACCCCTACCCCCAACTTTCTGATGCCACCCACTGAGGGCGAAAATCGTCCAGAGTGAATGAGCGTCTCTCCTCCCCTTCCTCCCCTCCCACCCTCTCCCGCCCACCCGCTTTCCTGACGGAGGATGGTACTTGGTGTTGTCGTAGTTGTTTGGCTGTTGTTGTTTGATCGTTCTTCGGGACATGTGAAGAATGAATATTCATCCTGGCTTCGGAGTTTATGCTTTCATCTACCGTCTGTTTGTTTGTCTCTCGGCAAGATCAAATGATATCTACTTAACCGATGGTATTGAAACTCGGTGGGAAAGTGTTCACAGTGCAAAATCGTTGTCTTTCAGCCCCTCAACGGGTGTTTCACCCTAAGACTTATCATTCGAATCTTGAAGACCGTTGGGGCGCCACAGGAGACTTCGCAGCCAGCCTCCCCCACTCCTTCCGGTTCTCTCAGATGCTTTTAGGCAGTTGCTAAGTGTGCGGCCAGTCCATTCACAGATGTTGTTTTTCCATCAATTCTCTGTCTTCCTCTCCTGCTGCCCCCCTCGCACTGTTGCTTGTGGAATGGTTTTGGCAAGTCCTGTTGATCTTGATACATCACCATACCATTTCGTTGTTCTTCTTTTAACTGTGGTCAACGGGTCTTCGTATGGTCCAGTGTTGCCTTACTCTGGTCTGCAACTTCAAGCTAACTGTTACTGTGGTCTTTGTATGAGATGCCAAGGGTCTTGCGGAAGCATCACATCTCTAATGAAAAGTGCAATAAGGTCCTAAAAGCTGTTCTCAATTGAAGGAACTTTTAGGTCACCAACTTAGTTCGTCTAGTTCGCTATCTCGGCGATCCTGTCTTTTTTGGGTTTTTTTTTTTCGTTGCCCGATCTTTTGGTTCGCTATCCCAGATTGGTTAGTTCGCGAATCTAGCTTTGTGGTGGAAAGAAAAAAGGATGGCTCAACATGCTCTGTGAAATTTTTGGGTTCCCACAAAGGGAAGTAACCATACGAAAGCTCCTCTGTGGTGGGAATCTGTTTGTGTTAACCTTCCAATAAACTGAAATCAGTTCGTAGTTGGTTGACCCGAAATTCTATGCTTTATTTTTTTTTATTTACCTCTCTCTCTCT
>JADBJO010000948.1:125000-132500 GCA_016801955.1 Conus betulinus
AGTTCAATAAACATGGGAGGAAACAACAGACATACAGTTCAATAAACATGGGAGGAAACAACAGACATACAGTACAATAGACATGGGAGGAAACAACAGGAAACACAGACAAACAGACATGGGAGGAAACAAACAGACATACAGTTCAACAGACATGGGAGGAAACAACAGACATACAGTTCAACACACATGGAAGGAAACAACAGACATGCAGTTCAATAGACACGGGAGGAAACAACAGACATATAGTTCAATAGACATGGGAAAAAACAACAGACGTACAGTTCAACAGACATGGGAGGAAACAACAGACATACAGTTCAACAGACATGGCAGGAAACAACAGACATACAGTTCAACAGACATGGCAGGAAACAACAGACATACAGTTCAACAGACATGGCAGGAAACAACAGACATACAGTTCAATAGACATGGGAGGAAACAACAGACATACAGTTCAACAGACATGGCAGGAAACAACAGACACACAGTTCAATAGACATGGGAGGAAAGAACAGACAAACAGACATGGGAGGAAACAACAGACATACAGTTCAACAGACATGGGAGGAAACAACAGACATACAGTTCAATAGACATGGGAGGAAACAACAGACATACAGTTCAATAGACATGGGTGTAAAACAACGAACAGCCAAGAAAGAAACAACAGACAGTAGCACCTGCTGCCAGACTCTGTCGGTGGCCTTTTTGGTGCTGAAGATGCTTTCCGCAAAGGATATGCAGACTAAAGATCGTCTTGATACTCCCACTGGTTCACGACCCAAGGGGCACCCTTCTCCGGAGTCTCGAGCCCCGACGGGCAGGCTTATCTGGCCCAACACTTGGGCAGCACTCATTGTGCCGTCAGTCCTCTCGAGAGGTTAGGGGTGGGAGGTGGGGAGAGGGGAACCACATGGCGGCACCCGGGGTTTCCTCAACCACCAGCAGGCGTCCGCAATCGGGTACCCTCTTGCCCAGGTCAAACACCCCTCCAGTCCTCCGCCCGCGAGCACCCACGCACCGGTGCCCGTTGCCAGTTCCATGTTTTCAACAGGTGCAAGGCGCTAATTTTCTGGCTCCACTCAGGAGCCGAATTTTGGGCCTGACCCCGGTGGGATCTGTACCCTTCCCCCCGCCCTCTCTCCCTCCCGCCCCCCGCCCCCCATCTCACCCGACACTCTCCAGGGTCGCCCTCCCTTCTTCACTGTCCCCCGTCTCTCGCAATCCGCCGCCCAGTATGGTCTAGCTTGAAGGCCGCTTTTTTTTTCTTTCTTTTCTTTTCTTTTTATGAAATTACGATTCACCTTTCCACTCCCATGGAATAAGTCTGTCGCCGGGGGCGCCAGAAGCCGGCAGAACTCTGAGATGACTTCTGGCTGTACACCACCCCCCACCCCCCCTCCCCTCCGCCATGAAGTGGGTCCTTCCTCATGGTGGCCGTTCAAATAGGGGGTGGCCTGGGTTTCCATCCCTCAGCTTAAGGTTCATAAACAACAAGTCCCGGCCTCCACGGAATCCCTCCCTCACAGTGATTTTCCGAATTTCTCCTCTTTTGAAGACCCCTCCAACGAGCCTCCTTTCCCAGAAACAGGATCCCTCTTCCTCCGATTTGGCCATGCTGGAGGAAATAGCGCCTGGAGCCTGTGCCCCGTCCAGAACCACAGGGCGGCAATATTTTAGGATTCCTGGGCAATCTTCGTGCCTCACACTAAGATCGTCGCTTCCTGCCCCTCCCTCCCCCCCTCCGCCCCTACTCCCCCCCCCCCCCCCCCCCCCCCCCCCCCCCCAGTCCTCCCGCAGTCTCTGTTAGGTTCAACAACCCGGACTCTTCACTTCCATAGAGGCTCCTCCTCTATTCCTCCTCCTAGCAGAAATGTCCTTAGCTACATTTGTGCGTCAGTCCACGATCATCGCCACCCCCTCCCCTCCTCCCCCGTACCCCCTTGCCTGTCCCCCACCCCCACCCCCCACCCGGGTACCCCCCCACGCCCCAGCTGAGCGCCCCGGCCAGCTTCTTCATTCCGGATTCTTCCATCACCTTGTAGAAGGCTTCTCCTCTCTTTCTCTTCTCTTTGCAGTGATGCCCTGTTGAACCCATCCCTACCTGTTCCGCACCCCACCCCCCACCTTTCGGTTTCCTTCTCGAAGACACTTACAGGGACGGAGTGTGGTCATTCTTTACGGAGAACAAGCCGCCTTCTCATCTCTCTCAATGAGAACTGTCATAAAGACATCGCTGCTGACACATCATTCCTCGGAAGGTCTTCCCCCCTTTCCCCCCCCCCCCCCCCCCCCCCCCCCCCCCCCCCCCCCCCCCCCCGGGAGCCTACAATGAAGCACATGAGACGCTCCACTCGATCTTAGAGCTCATGTCATCAGGACTATGGGCAACCTCGGCCACCTTTCCAGCACGCAGACCTCCTGTTCACGTTTTGGAGGCAGCTTCCTGCCACTCCGAAAACCCCTTAATTGGCCACCACTCAGAGACGGAGCTGGTGGTACCTGGATTTTACGTTTATTGCGGCTAACTCGCCTAGTCCTCGCCTATCTCTGGACATTTGCCGCCCCTCTGTGGACCGCTAAGCAAACGTTGTCTGCCTCGTTCTTTGAACTCTGCACAATGTTTGACGTTGTACAGCAGGTGCAAATGACGCCAAAATGAGGGTGTTTTCTTTCTTTTCTTTCTTTCCTTTTCTTTCTGTTCCTTCCTTTCTTCGTTGGTTCCTTCCTTCCTTCCTTCCTTCCTTCCTTCCTTCCTTCCTTCCTTTCTTTTAACGAGACTCGCGGTCTGATAACTTATCATTTCAGACTTGAATTCACAACCGTGCTCCCCTGCTTGTGTCGCTATGGCCGGCGGAAGGCTTTCTGTTTTTGGTTGGGTCGTGCAATGAAAGAAAGGAAACGGAAGTTGTCGTCGACCGGAAGTGTCGTCAGCGTTCATAATCTTTAGACTGGGTTCACCGCAAAATTGTGGCCAAACAGGCGAGCAAACTGGACTTATCTTTCTCAAAGTTTGATATGGTTAGTATATCTAACGAAAGAGGAGGTCTATTTTTTTTCCGTTAAAAAAAAAAGAAAGAAAAGAAAACTCCTCCGCATTAATCCTCTTTCATGGAACGTGTCTTGAGCAAGTCGAATTTGGCGGCGCCCATCTCTCACTGGTCGAACTTTTTTTCTTGGGTTTACTCCCTATATGAGACAAGTAGTAGTGGCTTTTATTTCTCCATTTACAAAACCGACAAAACGAAGTCAAGCTCATAGGTAATGAAAAGAAAGTGACCGCGAACAAATCTCACTTTACCAGCTAAAATGAGATTGTGTTCTAAGGAAGTAATTGACTAGGGTCCTGCTAGTTTTTCAGATCTTATTTAACTGTAAAGAAAAATCTTGCCTTTCGACATGTTCTGCTCCATGCCTTGTCTGTCCTCATTTGCAGAGTTCAGTAGTGTATTTCTTGTGTGACCCTCTGCACCCCACTCTTACCACCCTCTCTCTGTGTACAGGATATGTGTGTGTGTGTGTGTGTGTGTGTGTGTGTGTGTGTGTGTGTGTGTGTGTGTGTGTGTGTATGCATGAATGTGTGTGCATGTATGTATGCGTGTGTGTATGTGTGTGCGCGCGAGTGTGTATGCGTGTATACGCGCGCGCGCGCGCGCGCGCGCGCGTGTGTGTTTTTTCTCTCTCTCTGTCTGTCTCTCTCTCTCTCTCTCTCTCTCTCTCTCTCTCTCTCTCTCTCTCTCTCTCTCTGTGCGTGTGTGCGCCAGCGCGCGCACGCGGGCGCTGAATGTTCTAATATTTCTTGTTTCTTTGTCCACCTGTTCGCTAAGTTTCTGACCCCTTTATCTTTGAAATCGACATTTCATCAACTGTTTAAGTGGGTTTGTAGGTAGAAGCGCACAGTGTGAGGAGGCGTCGGTTGGCGGCGGAGGAAGACGGGTCGCAGGAGACCGGTGAGACAGAGGAGTATTGACGATGAAACTCAATACGTGCTCAAATTCTGTCGACTAATTTCCTCCCTTTTTTTTTTTAGAAGTTTCATGCGGACACTCCCCCCCCCCCCCCCCCCCACACACACACACACATCCTCTCTCCCCTCCCCCCCCCCCCACACACACACACACGCACGCACGCACGCACAAACATACACACACAAATGCAATCGCGCACGCACACACGCACGCACGCACGCATGCATGCACACACACACGCACACACAGAGCTTTTCGTGAAAAGAATGGTATTTATTACAAACTGAAAAAAAAAATCACACAAACTGAAAATTAAGTACAACGTCATCAACGCACGGCTTTTCACCGCTGCCAGAAAACAATTTGGGAAGGAAATGTACTTTAACTCCAACGAAAATAACATGGAATGTAACAAAGAAAAGAAGCCAACAACAACAACAACAACAAAATGCATAGGCAAGCGAGCAAGTACAAACATTACACGTATGCTTATTCCTCTGCACAAGATCCATACACACTTAAGAAAAAACAGAAAAAAAAAAAATCGAAAAGGACAGTGCAAACTCAACAGAAGACACTGACCAAAACAATAACAACGTAAGAACGACAGAAACAAAGGAACAAGCAGAGAAATTGTCACAACCTAGTTATTTCTTCTTACACAAGATTCCAGTTCCATTCATGCGACTGAACAGAGGAGACCGACAGATGGAAGAAGAAAGAAAGAAAGAAACAAAAAGAAACCGAACAAACAAAAACATTACAAGCTGACGAAGTGACACTGCGCATTTTTCCATTCAATACATTCAATAGTCGAATGTGTCCTGTTTCGCATTTGCCCTTGCGCGTGAGGAGGTAAGGTTTCTTGAGGTTGGTGGCCGTACAGTCCACCAGCTTGATCGTGCGCTGGGGTTTGTAATCCTTATCAGTGGGCACCTCGTTCATCTTTGCCAGGAAGTCCTACGTGTCCATGAAACAGAGATGAACGTCAGTGAGGAGAACGATTGTGACGACCATAACAATGGCGATTATGATTAATAATGTATGATGAATAACGATTGTATGATGATGGCGATATGAATAATAATGTATGATAATAATGGTGATGATAACGATTGTCATAATGATGATGGCGTTAGGAATGATAATGTATGATAATAATGGTGATGATAACGATTGTCATAATGATGATGGCAACTATGAATAATAATGTATGATGATAATGGTGATGATAACGATTGTCATAATGATGATAGCGATTATGAATAATAATGTATGATAATAATGGTGATGATAACTATTGCAATAATAATGACGATGGCCATTATGATAACCAGTATGACAATCAGGGGTCAGGTGTCAAATGCTAAAACATTCAGAACGGCAAGTGAATGTCCATCTGTTAAAAAAAAAAAAAAAAAACACACATAAACAATGGAAGGTAGAGTATGAGTCAATTTCAGGAGAAAGAAAAATGACGGTGGGTAAAAATATAGGTGGAGATCCCACTGTTGACAAAAAAAGGAAAAAAAAAAAAAGATAAAAAAGCAAAAGAAAAATAGTGGGGAAAAAATGGAGGTTGAAGGACTAATAGAAATATTAAGTAAGTAGAATCTAAGAATGATGCTGGCAGCAGCAGCAGCAGCAGCAGCAGCAGTAGTAGTAGTAGTAGTAGTAGTAGTAGTAGTAGTAGTAGTAGCAGCAGCAGCAGCAGCAGTAGTAGCAGCAGCAGCAGCAGCAGCAGCAGCAATAGAAGTAGAAGAAATAGTAGTAGTAGTCGTAGTAGTAGTAGTACCAACAGTAGTAGTACCGCAGTTGCGACAGTAGTAGTAGTAGTAGTAGTAGTAGTAGTAGCAGTAGTAGTAGTAGTAGTAGTAGTAGTAGCAGCAGCAGCAGCAGCGACAGCAACAACAGCAGCACGGTAGTGATGATATTGATAATGTTGATACAATGATAACAATGACAGTGATGATGATATGAGATGATGGTGATGATTGTGAGGATCCTGATGACGATGATTGTACAATAATAATGATAATGATAATGATGATAATAATAATAATAATAATAAACAATAATGATAATAATGATAGTAATTATAACAGATAACCATAATAATAATGACAATAGTAATTATAACAATAATAATAAATAATGATAATGATAGTAATAATAGCAACAACGATAACAAAAAGAACAATAATAATAATAACATTGATGATAATAGAAAGAGATCCGGGAGAGCACAGACCCCAGGAAAAGCCCAATCTTAGATCTGTCCGTTGACTCAGCTCATGAGTGAAAACAGAAGTGCTTCCGCCATGGGAAGTTAGTGGCTGGTGTGGATCTAAGGAGTTACTTCGCTATGGTTTTTAATCTGAACATGACTAGGAAAATGCAAAATGTCAAAGTGCATATCGTTAGAAATGCGTTCATCTTCCACACAAACTCGCACTACCTCTTGAATGGTAATCAATACGCAACAGTGTGTTCACAGTCTTTATATTTCGTAGAAAATCTGTAAAAAACAAACAAAAAAAAAAAACAAAAAAAAAGCTAAAAACAATAATGTCAACAGATCCTTGCCCAGTGTTGGATCCAGAGATCCACACACGAATCTGAACCGAAAGTTATTGCATTAGTGTTTTGATCATGTTTTCCCTTGGACTGTATTCCGTATTTCCTTGCGCCACATTCCATCTTCCCTTGGGATTCCATATTCCATCTTCTCTTAGGCCCACATTCCATTTTCTTTTAGGCCACATTCCATTTTCTTTTAGGCCACATTCCATTTTCTCTTAGGCCACATTCCATTTTCTTTTAGGCCACATTCCATCTTCTCTGAGGCCATCTTTCATTCCACATTCCATCTTCTCTGAGGCCAAATTCCATTTTTTTCTTAGGCCACATTCTATCTTCTCTTAGGCCACATTCCATCTTCTCTGAGGCCAAATTCCATTTTCTTTTTTTCTTAGGCCACATTCCATCTTCTCTTAGGCCACATGCCATCTTCTTTTAGGCCGCAATCCATCTTCTCTTGGGCACACATTCCATTCTCTCTTAGGGCACATTCCATCTTTCCTTGGGCTATATTCCATCTTCTCTAGGATACATTCCATCTTCCCCTTGGGCCAAATTCATCTCCATTTCTTGGCCCACATTCCATCTTCCCTGGGCCACATTCCATCTTCTCTTAGCCCACATTCTATCTTCCCTTGGGACACTTTCCCTCTTCCCTTGGCCTACATTCCATCTTCCCTTGGGCCACATTCCATCTTCCCTTGGGCCACAATTCCATCTTCCCTTGGGACACATTCCGTCTTTCCCTTGGCCTACATTCCATCTTCCCTTGGCCCACAATTCCATCTTCCCTTGGGCCACAATTCCATCTTCCTTGGGCCACATTCTATCTTTCTTTGTACAACATTCCATCTTTCCTTGCACCACATTTCATCTTCCCCCTGGGCCACATTTAATGTTCCCGGGTCACACTTCCATCTTTTCTCCCTTGGGCCACCACGTTTTC
>JADBJO010000948.1:137500-140000 GCA_016801955.1 Conus betulinus
TTCTGCTGATGCTGGTCCTGCTGCTGCTACTACTTCTACTGTTACTGCTACTGCTGCCGTTGCTTCTGCGTACATCTATTGCTGCTGTCAATGCAGCAACTGCTACAACTATTACTACAGTTGCTGTTGCTCGCACTACTTCGCTATCACTACTACTGCTGCTGCTGCACACTACTGATTTCATTCAGGTTTAATCTCAACAGTCCCGTGAGATATCCAACGTGTATAACAATCAAAAACAATTGTGAGACAGGAACCAGTGAAAACCTGTCAATTCAAACTAAGCACCAAGGTTTGGGTGTAAGGAGCGCAGCTTATATTCTTGTGATGAATTGGAGACCTAAGCGTTTACATTTTTTTTTCCTTTCACTGATTTTTTTTTTTTTTAACCCTTTTCTTCTTTCTTTTTTGCACGAAAGATGCAATAGTCAAATAGGTCTTATGCTTGAAAACATTGAATTAAAACGCTTGTCAGATAGGCTCACTCTGGTTTCAGCGGTGATTTCACGGTACAGTTGTAGGTAATATGAAGCAATTACCCTTATGAAACTAACCTCTGTTCTGCATCATCCACCAGGGGTTCAATACGCAAGTGACCAATAATATTTGTTCTGTCTGACATGCTGTTACATTCGATCAACTACGCTGATCCATTGAACCCTGTATCAAAGTTATCCCTGCCTGTCTTCGCTATGCGACGCTTATCGGGATTTTTCTTTACATTTTTGTTTTGTTTTAGTTTTTGCTGAAATTTCTAAGTTTGCTGGAAAGTTGCTACTACTGAAAAGTCAAAACAACTAACGATTTCATTTACACCCCATCCCCACCCCCACTCCCTACCCCTCAGACACAAATCACAAATGCCAGATGCAACGAATTAATTGAACAAGTTTCCTATTGCATGGATTAAAGTAAAAAAACAAACAAACGACAAACAAAAACAACAAACAGTAAAACAGTGACACATTACTTGGATGACCAGATGATACAGTCTGCAATATTCTCTAGAAAGAGAACAGATCTAATATTTGCACACGTCTCTCATCCATGCCTTATGTATCCTCACAATTTATCGTCTACAACAAGCACGTTGTGTGACATGATTAAAAAAACGAAAAAGAACAGCTATTTGCACACGTTTCTCGTCCATGCCTTATGTTTTCTTACAATACATCATCCACAACAAGCATGTTGTTTAACATGATTATAAAAGATCTAGTTGCAAAGTGAAACGACTGCAGGCGGAAATCTAAACAAATCTTAAATAAATGTCAGCGAACCGCCCAGAGAAACGTGGACAAACGAGTCACAAGACAAAACCACAACGCGTTTCAACCTCTTAGGTCTTCTTCAGGTGCAACAAACATGAAACAAATAACGAAAATGCACTTAGCTTTGATCTATTTTGATTCATACTGACTGCTACCCCTCCGTTTTTTTGTATTTCTGTTTACGTCATCAGTGTGTGCAATTGTTATCTTGTATACGTCTTTCGATCATTGTATACTGTTAATCATTGATCCGTATTTTGGTTGACATACGTTTTTAGTTGTGTACGTGCGATCGCAATCAGGCACTCCTGACCTCTTAACTCTTACTTCTTCTCTCAACCTACTCTACAGTAGCGATCAAAGCTAAGTGCATTTTCGTTATTTGTTTCATGTTTGTTGCACCTGAAGAAGACCTAAGAGGTTGAAACGCGTTGTGGTTTGTCTTGTGACTCGTTTGTCCACGTTTCTCTGGGCGGTTCGCTGACATTTTATTTAAGATATGATTATAAAAACGAAAGAGAATAGATATTTGCACACGTTTCTCATCTTGTGCCTTTATGTATTTTCACAATGTATCATCTCTACAACAAATACGTTGTTTAACATGATTAAAAAAACAAAAGAGAATAGACATTTGCACATGTTTCTCATCTCTGCCTTGTGTATTCTCACAAAGTATCACCTACAACAAGCATGTTGTCTAACTCGATTTAGAAACCAGTCAATACATGACAAAGAACACATATGCATACTGTCGATTCGGTAGAACACATTCGTCCGCTCATAGACAAACGTGCACCGACGGTTAAGCAGGTATTCTTCTGGACATAAAGGTTTTTTTTGGGTTTTTTAATAATTTTTTTTTTATAAGTATCAATTGTCAAATTTGCCGTGCAGCTAGCTTACCTGGGAGTTTTCGCTCGGTCTGGGTGGGAGGGTCGGACAGAACTGCGGCAAGCAGCTAGTAAAGTGAAGGGAAGCAGGGTTTGCCAAATCAACCTTTTAACCGGCTCCTCCCTGCCACGGTGGCTGTCTCGCTCGACAGCCAATCAGCATCTTCGCAGCGGTGGCTGGGGACACGGGGTCGCCAGCACGACAACGCTGATCGACCTGGAAAACTTCACTTCCCGTGCCGCCCGATCTGTCGGTAGCTTGTTGTCCTTCTCTCTCTCTCTCTCTCTCTCTCTCTCTCTCTCTCTCTCTCTCTCTCTCTCTCTCTCTCTCTCTCT
>JADBJO010000948.1:150000-152500 GCA_016801955.1 Conus betulinus
TTCTTATTCCTTTCTTTTTGTCCCCCCCCCCCCCCCCTTTTTTTTCTTTTTTTTTCTTTCTTTCTGTTTTTTTTTTTTTCTTTTTTATCGTTCCTTTCCCATCATCTTTTTTTTTTACCCTGCTTTTTCAGTTTAATGGGTTCTTTCTTTCCATCCTTTTTTTTTTTTTTGTTCCATTATTTATTCTGATCCTGTTTGTTTTTTTTTTTTTCCCCTTTCCTTTCTCTGTTATTCTTCCTTTCTGTCCCCATCGAACAATATATATGGGTATACGAAAAAAAAAAAGTTATTTCTTCCTTATTTGCGACAATGAAATTGAATGTAATTAGCACCTAGATTTGTACAAATTTGTTCTGTGAATTAACAGTTTCTTAATGTCCACTGTCACCGTCATATTTTTTGTAACTGTCAGACCATCGGGTGAATAACTGAAAATCTCAATTATTAGGGTAACGACTACTGCAAACTGTTATGGTAACTACATAAAACGAAAGTAATCGTGTGCTCTCTCTCTCTCTCTCTCTCTATATATATATATATTTAGATATATATATATATATATATATATATATATATAACTTAAATATATATATATATATATATATATATATATATATATATATATATATATATATATATATATATATATATATATATACTTTATCACCAAATACTCTCTTTTTCGCTGCTCCGCATAGCGAAGGGGCGATTACCACGGAGTTCACGAGTGAGGCAAAGCACTTGCGCAGATCAAGAGGGACAGCGACTGCTGTAATAAATCTTTCCCTGTTAGGTCTGTTTATCGCATACCCAGAGAGAGAGAGAGAGAGAGTGTGTGTGTGGTGTGTGTGAGAGTGTGAGAGAGAGAGAGAGAGAGAGAGAGAGAGAGAGAGAGAGAGAGAGAGAGAGAGAGAGAGAGAGAGAGAGAGAGAGAGAGAGAGAGAGAGAGAGAGAGAGAGAGAGAGTGTTCCATATAACACAAAACATACGCGTATGAATTGTTCTGCTGTGTGTTGGAATCTCGTCGAAATAATGCACACGTTTTATATAACAGAACAAGAATCTCGCGCGCGCGCGCGCACGCACGCACGCACGCACGCACGCACGCACGCACACGCTTTTCTATTGGAAATGATTAAGATGAAAATTCTCTCTCTTCTCTCTCTCTCTCTCTCTCTCTCTGTACGTGTGTGTGTGTGTGTGTGTGTGTGTGTGTGTGTGTGTGTGTGTGTGTGTGTGTGTGTGCATGTGTGTGTGTGCATGCGTGCGTGCGTGCGTGCGTACGTACGTATGTGTGTGTGCTATTGCGCGCGCGCGTGTGTGTATGTGTGTGTGTGTGTGTGTGTGTGTGTGTGTGTGTGTGTGTGTGTGTGTGAGAGAGAGAGAGAGAGAGAGAGAGAGAGAGAGAGAGAGAGAGAGAGAGAGAGCTAGCGTCGAGCTTTGTTTTTGCCATTCCCGAATTCCTTTGCCGTTCATTTTGACATTCATGCTCCAGCCAATACATAACTTAATGAATGAGCCAAGAAACGACTTGCACACGACTGGATCACTGTTCCGAATTCTGTCGCCCTCGACCCGTACTTACGTTTGTCTAGTTTCACTTTGTCGCTGTAGGGCAACACATTCTTACATCATTGTCGGATGCTGGCGCTGGCTGTTGACAGATATGTTACATAAACATAAGGAAACTCAGTGCCTACCATAGCGCCTTTCGTGGTAATGGTAATTTGAGAAGAAAAAAAACAAAAATGAAATGAAACCACACCAACACTGACATTGTACCCACGTGTGGTAAGTTTGTCACCACCATTATCATCATCACTACTCCATCACTGTCTTCTTTCTTTTTTTTTTTTTTTTCTCTTTCTCCTCCTCCTCCTCCTCCTCCTTCTTTATCTCCTCTTCATTCTTATTCTTCTCCTTCCCATTTTCCCCTTGCTCCCTCTTCTCCTTCTCCGTCTTCTCCATTTTATCTCCTTTTCCTTCTTCTTCTTCTCCTCCTCCCCATTCTCCCCCTCCCCCTCCCGCTCCCCATCCTTCTCCTCCTGCTTCTTCTTCTTCTTCTTCTTCTTCTTCTTCTTCTCCTCCTTCTTTGTTGTCGTTATCGTCGTCGTTGCCGTAATCGCTGCAAAGCTATCACTTTAAGGTTCACCATTGACGAGATGTTTACGTAGGAATTCTTTTTTCATCCCACCATTGGAGTAGCCATACTTCGTGTTCGGGGACGATGTGTACACAATTCGATTCGTATTGCTACCGACCATCTGAACACCAGCGGCCATATCGGAGCTGTCATATCGTCTAAACACGACCCGGAGTATGTAACTTTGTTGTTGTTCTGTTGTTGTTGTTGTTATTGTTGTTTGTTGTTGTTGTTGTTGTTGTCGTCGTTGTCGTTGTTGTTGTTGGTTGTTTGTTGTGTCGTTGTTGTTGAAGATGATGACCGTGTGAAAAATTAGAATGGGATGAGCAGTTGCTAAAAACCAGATACCTTTAGAGG
>JADBJO010000948.1:167500-172500 GCA_016801955.1 Conus betulinus
GTAAAAAAATGGGTGTGAGTGTTGGAGTGTTTGGAAGTGTGTGTGCAAACAATAGGGCATGCACCTGCTTGTCGACCCGGTCGGCCGCCTTTGCACCTAGCCAGAGGCCAGCCCGGTGCGGTATGGCATGGCGTGGTTCGCGTGCTGCTTTGTGTTTACACGGCGAAAGATGAATCCAGCAGGCCACTGCGGGCATGACCCCATTTGTTAGCTCTGGAATTCAAGACGTTAGCTTCCAGAAGTAAAAACACACGGTGGAGTACGGCTGTTAGAAAGGCGGCGGCGGCGAAGATAGCGGATTCGGTCACTGTTGCAGGAAGCTATGCACAAAAGGCGAGCTTTTTTCTTTTCCCTTTTTTTTAAAAAAAAAAATTTTTTTTTAATGCGTGCATGGCAGCTCGTTAATGGTGTATGGATGGACAACAAGCTGAACTTTGGGGACTATGTTGCCCACGCGACTTGGAAGACAACCAGGATAGTTGGACTCATCAGAAGTCATTTGACTATCTAACGGAACGAATGTTCATCCAGCCCGTCAAGAGCCTAGTGCGGCCTATTCTGGAATATGGACACAGCGTTTGGCAGCTGTGCTAGAAATCACTTTGCAGTGACATTGAGGACGTGCAGCGGCAAGCCACAAAACTGCTGGGATCCTTGAGGAACAAGCCGTATCCAGAGAGGCTGAGAGCCCTGGGACTGCCCACTCTGGAACATCGTCGGCTAAGGGGCGACATAATTGAGGTATTCAAGTACCTTCATGGCTGTTATGAAGTCCAGCGACCGGAACTGACACTGGCAAGTGGGAGGGCCCTCCGTGGGGCACTCTCTCGAGCTGCAGAAGGACAGGTAACGACTGGACCTCAGGGGGAACTACTTCGCTCACAGAGTGATGTCAACCTGGAACAGTCTACCTGAGGCGGTTGTGACGGCGCCAACTACCAACGCCTTCAAGAGTCAACTGAATCACCACTGGAGGCACCTACCTATCCTGTACGAGCCAAAATGCCAAAACTAGCTCACTCAAGTCTTTCAAGCCACGCATGACAGTCACTGAGTGAGAGTCACAAGAGGACCTATGAACAGACCTTAATGGTCTCAATCGTCGAATAAGTCAAGTGTCAAGTTGCACGTGGCATGGGATTCACCGAAACATGTGGTGGTGCATTTTTTATCTCGGCTCTGACCTTCCTTTGTCTACACCATGCCCATTGGCAAGGATGTTTCCAATGTGCGCAAATGTGGTGAAAAAAATTCTTGTGCTCGAGTCCAGTTTCTTCTGAAAAGGTCTCCCTTTACGGACATTTGAATACAGTATGGCTTTTTGTTTTGTCCTCAGTTCGAAAATTCGCGGATGCTCTTCCTGACATTGTTTTTAATCCCAGCTGACACGTGGGAATTGTATGCGTTTGGCCTGCCTTTGGCTCACTCAGAAGCAGGACCATACCGGGGTATGGTGTGACGCGGAAAAAGAAAATGTTGATGTAGTTGCACGGACCACGGGCCGGACAGGCTGGTTAACAGGTGGCAGTGTAAACGGCCCCAACCGGTGTATTCTGTCCAACCTCAGCGTTTTTCTTTCGGCTATCTCCCTGCTCTCTTTCTTCAGATAGCTTTTCATGTGACAGCATCCTCGGAGAATTCCACTATAGCGTACAAGCATTTCAAATTATTCTATATGATTGATGAACTTTTGTGTATGTTCCATTGTTCTAATGCCGCCAGTTTTATGTGTACTTGTGTGCCACGCTGTGTTTTCAAACACGACTCGCCGTCCTGTCCATCATTAAAGAAAAAGTTTATTTATTTATTTATTTAATTATTTATTTATCTATTTTTACTACTGCTTGCAGATAGGCAGTGTTATTCATAGAAGGTAATTGGGTTTTGTTTTTTTGTAATATGCTTAATGTGTTATGGTTTGAATGTGTGTGGGAAAAAATTTCATTTTTCTAGGCAGCAGCGTTGTCGTATTCATTTACCACAATAAATACAGGGACAGAATAATCAACTGGTTGATTACGGTCGCTTCCCTGGAAGAAGAAGAAACCCAACAGAAAAACGAAGCTGAAGATTTATTCAATCAGACTCTGCTTACACTAGACAGGTTATTAGTGTGGACAGAAAATGAAATGGCGTTGCTGTACTTTTTTTTTTTTAATGACAATTCTGAATACAGAATGATTGAGATAATAAGATATTTAGAAGGTTGCTGTATTCTTATAATGTGCAACTGTTAGATAAGAATATCACCAAGCAATGATGACAATCTGCTTTAAATTTTTTGACAAGATTTTTTCGTTGATTGAAGCTAGCAACAGTAAACCTGTGATTATTGAAGGAGACTGGAATTGTGCACGGAACATACAACTGGATGAGCTGAAATTAAAAAAAATCTTAAATGTTAGTGAACCGCCAAGAGAAATGTGGACAAACGAGTCACAACACAAAACACGACGCGTTGCGACCTCTTAGGTCTTCAGTCAAGACGCATACAAATAGGACAATGAAAATGGTTGTCTAGCCTGAAGAAGACCTAAGAAGTTGAAAGGCGCCGTGTTTTGTCTTGTGATTCGTTTGTCCACGTTTTTCTTGGCGGTTCGCTAAACTTTATTTAAGATTTGTTTAGATTTCCGCCAGCAGTCGTCTCACTTTGCAACTAGAACTGAATTATAAAAGTACAGCAAACCATTCAAGATCCCATAGAATGATTGACACCATGGGGACACTTTTTTTTTTTTTACCCGACTCTATATTAGAGAACTTTACCCACCAAAATAAACGCTCAAACACGTTACCTAAATTCGACACAATAAAAGAAGTCAGTCTAGACTCTTTTTTGTGCTCAGAAGAAATAACGAGTGACAAAAATATTGAAATAAAATCAGGCTATGGGTCTACTACTTTTCTACATGTTGTGTATATATGTTACCCCTTTCATGGACATTCATAGCCGTATTTATTTTGCCTTCAAGACAGCTTGTTGGTGGATTGGTAGATAATAATGGTTAACTCTTTTTGTTAGTTTTACCTCTGTTGTACATTCAGCGACTGGATGGCTAATATGTATGAAGGGATCATCGCAACTGAACGAACGTTCCACTGAAATATTTAAAATCACTTTCCATTTTTCATTAAGTGAAAAACGGATACCAGTAAAGTTCTTACGTCAGGAGCAGAACAGGACTGCAGCAGTGATAATGAGAGAAAGAAAGCAAAAGTACTGGGTGAAGGAGGAGGGGGGGGGGGGGGGGGGGGGGGCGAGAGTTGAAATCGTAAGACCATTGAATTAATCAAACAACGATAAAGAGAAAATTTCAACTTATTTATTTAGGGGTGAGAAAACCACGAGGGCATAATGATTGCCAATAATAGACACAATAAAGCAAGTGTGTGTGTCTGTGTGTCTGTGTGTGTTTGTGTAAATAGCGGAAAGATACTCGGCAGCGAACTTCTGTTACGTCCGTTGAAAACGACTGGAGTCCTTGTAGTGGAAGCTAACGCACATTTCAAAACATGGGCCAGTGTCTCAGGATGCCGCACCTGTTGCTCCATCCGTGTGGCTTGGTGGGACGGCGTAGACCTGCTATGGCCTCCTCCTGGTAAAGCGTGCTGGGTTTCTTCGGCGTTTCCCACAGGAGGTCCCAGGCATTCCCTACGTTTCCTGCTAGGAGACTGGTTTACCTCGCAGCCATGAAGACATTAGTTTCACAGAGAGATGACTGAAGGTGGAAATTGAAGACAATTTAAATAAGAAAGTTTTTAGTTCCGCAAGACGATCCAAACAGAGTAAAGGACAAAACACGGTGCATTTCGATCTCTTGGGTCTTCTTCAGGCAAAACCAAACAACATTTAGGACATTGCAAACGAAGAACGAGCAGCCACTTATCTTCTCATATGCGTCGCAAAATGGGTGTTGAATGAAAACGTGGTCGTTGGGAAGGGGACCATGGAAGTTGAAATCATAATGAAGACAATAATGATAGCCTAATAATAATAACAATGGCAGTAATAGTGATGATAGTGATGATGATAAAAATGTTTAAATAATAAAAGGAATACTGTTACTTTTGGTGATAATATGATAGTTTTTGTGGTGTTTTAATAAGCTTAGATGGTAGGCGTTCTTCCTTGCGCTGAACTCTGGAGCGATCAAAGCTAAGTGAATTTTCGTTGTTCTATTCGTTTGTGTCTTACCTGAAGAAGACCTAAGAGGTCGAAACGCGTTGTGTTTTGTCTTGTGACTCGTTTGTCCACGTTTCTCTGGGCGGTTCGCTAACATTTATTTAAGATTTGTTCAGATTTCCGCCTGCAGTCGTCTCACATTGCAACTACAAACATGAAGAGTTTTACGTCCGTGTAGTTTGATGGCTGCCCAGATCATTTCACAATCAGGAGAAAGTTCTGGTACTTCATAACTCTTGAAGTCGGAGCGAACTGCGATCAAAAACACCTCCGCCATGTCTATTTCTGTCTTTTCTATACACTTTGTAAATATCAGCAGGTAGAATTTCATTGTCAGTTACTTCTTTATCTAGCCAAGTCTCTGTCCCAGTGATAATATCTGGTTTCATGCTGTCAGTCATAAATAGCGTCTGAGATCTTTTCCCTACTGATGAGTGGAAGTTGACATTGACAACCCTAAGGGGTCTCTTCTTCCATTTGTTTTGCTGGCTAATTCTGGTTGGTGTTGATGCGTGGTCAGGTTTGAACGTTGACTCTGTGGGAGTCGTACACGATAAGCTCGTGTCATCTTGGTGTGGAAATGAAGTATCTGGCCACTCGGCTTTTTAAAGGTCGAAGACAGACACACTATTGGGGTTACCGCAGAGGGCACAATGCCATGAGACGTCCTCGTCTTGCAGTTTGTCGTAACTTAAGGCGGATATACTTTGGTAACGAGCATGATACCAGATGCCACAAGTGTCGCAGGCGACCCCTTCCTCTGACCAGCTGACAGAGACGCCGCAGGTACCACAAGGGTAGTGACACAGGTTCGTGC
>JADBJO010000948.1:177500-187500 GCA_016801955.1 Conus betulinus
CAGATTTGAAAACAGTATCATGCTCATTGAGAGACAGATTTGAAAACAGTATCCTGCTCATCAGAGAGACAGATTTGAAAAAGTATCCTGCTCATCAGAGAGACAGATTTGAAAACAGTATCATGCTCATCAGAGAGACAGATTTGAAAACAGTATCCTGCTCATCAGAGAGACAGATTTGAAAACAGTATCATGCTCATCAGAGAGATAGATTTTAAAAACAGTATCCTGCTCATCAGAGAGACAGATTTGAAAACAGTATCCTGCTCATCAGAGAGACAGATTTGAAAAACAGTATCCTGCTCATCAGAGAGACAGATTTTGAAAACAGTATCATGCTCATCAGAGAGATAGATTTGAAAACAGTATCCGGTTCACCAGACAGACCACACTGAAATAAATATCACGTTCATCAGACTGACGAGAGACACAAAGCAGTATCTTTCTCAACCGACAGATAGAACACAAATCAAGATCCTGCTCAGCAGACAGATAGGACATGAGGCAGCATATCTTTCTCAGCAGACAGTATATCTGTCTCAGCAGACAGATAGGCCACAAAGCATATCCTGCTCAGCATACAGATAGGCCACAAAGCATATCCTGCTCAGCAGACAGACAGGCCACAAAGCAATATCCTGCTCAGCAAATAGATAGGCCACAAAGCAATATTCTGCTTAGCAAACAGATAGGTCACAAAACAATATCCTGCTCAGCAGACAGATAGGCCACAAAGCAGTATTCTGCTCAGCAAACAGATAGGACACAAAGTACATCCTGCTCAGCAAACAGATAGGACACAAAGTATATCCTGCTCAGCAGGACTATAAACAGTATCCTTCTCAGTAGACAGGAGGAAACAGTATCCTGCTCAGCAGTCAGGAAGGAGAACATAATCCTGCTCAGCAGTCAGGAAGGAGAAACATATCTTGCTCAGCTGTCAGGAAGGAGAACATAATCCTGCTCAGCTGTCAGGAAGGAGAACATAATCCTGCTCAGCTGTCAGGAAGGAAAACATAATCCTGCTCAGCAGACAGACAAGAATGAAAACATCTTGCACACAGCAGTCAGGAAGGAAAACATAAACCTGCTCAGCAGACAGACAGGAATGAAAACATTATCCTGCTCAACAGACAGGAATGAAGACATAATCCTGCTCAACAGACAGACAAGAATGAAAACATCCTGCTTAACAGACGGACAGGAATGAAAACATTACCCTGCTCAGCAGACAGGAATGAAAACATTATCCTGCTCAGCAGACAGACTTGAATCAAAACATTACCCTACTCAGCAGACAGCAATGAAACATTATCCTGCTAGGCAAACAGGCAGGAATGAAAACATTATCCTGCTCAACAGGCAGGAATGAAAACATTATCCTGCTCAACAGACAGGAATGAAAACATTACCCAGCTCAGCAGACAGGAATGAAAACATTATCCTGCTCAGCAGACAGACTGGATTCGAAACATTATCCTGCTCAGCAGACAGACAAGAATGAAAAAACATCATCCTGCTCAGCAGACAGACCGGAATGAAAACATTATTCTGCTCAACAGGCAGGAATTAAAATATTATCCTCCTCAGCAGACAGACTGGAATAAAAAACATTATCCTGCTCATCAGACAGAAATGAGAACATTATCCTGCTCAGCAGACATGAATGAAAACATTGTCCTGCTCAGCAGACAACAATGAAAACATTATCCTGCTCATCAGACAGGAATGAAATATTGTCCTGCTCAGCAGACAGGAATGAAAACATTATATCCTGCTCATCAGGCAACAATGAAAACACTATCCTGCTCAATAGACAGGAATGAAAAACATTATCCTGCTCAACAGGCAGGAATGAAAACATTATCCTGCTCAGCAGACAAGAATGAAAACATTATCCTGCTCATCAGACAGGAATGAAAATAGTATCCAACTCAGCAGACAGGAATGAAAACATTATCCTGCGCAACAGACAGAAATGAAAACAATATCCTGCTCAGCAGATACACAGGAATGAAAAAAAAAAAAACATCTGTTGAGCAGACAAACAGGAATGAAAACAAGACTGCTCAGCTGACGCCCAGGAATTAAAACAGTCCCCTACAGATATCGCATCCAAAAACGATACCATGCTAATCTGTCACGCCGGACTGAAAGATTTAAGAGTAAAAGTAATTTTTGTACGTGGTTTAACCCCTCCACCCCCCCCCACCCCCACCCCCCAAGATTTATGCTCATGATTTAGCTCATGGATTAGCTATTTTCACCCATCGGTTATATGTTTGTTTTTTTTTTTTTTTTTTTTTTTTTTTCATTTTGGCTGGCTGGCTGGCTTTGAAGTCAGCCAGCCAGTGTATATGGCAACAGCAGTTTAGGATATGTAGGGAGGGGAGGATACGATAGAGACGAGGGAAGATGAGGGACGAGGCGAGGGGGAGGAGGGGAGGGGGGGGGGGGGGGGGGGGGGGAAGGGAAGTGTGTGTGTAGTGGCGACGGGCGTGGTATAGTTTAACTGGTGTAAAAAAAACAAACAAACAAAAACAAGAAAAAAAGACATATAGATCTACTTTTTATATATATATATATATAAATACAAAGAAGCACTACTGTTTTTATTCCTATGAAATGATTTTAACAGTGTTCTTTTCCGCGCGCACGTGTGTGTGTGTGTGTGTGTGTGTGTGTGTGTGTGTGTGTGGTGATTCCTCAGATTCTCCAACGACGTTCGTGGCTGAAACAAGCACACTCTGGTCCTCTCCAGCGACACCATGTTCACAACGCTTCTGATTGGAGCTTTGCTGGTGCTGGCAGTAATCCAGTTTATTCACTGGCTGCGAAGCCGCACCGTGATTCCCTCCCTTCACACACGTTGGATCCTGGTGACCGGCTGTGACTCGGGGTTCGGCAGGCGTCTTGCTCTGCGATTGGACAGATTGGGCTGTCACGTGTTCGCCGCCTGTCTGACGTCATCCGGCGCCAGCCAGTTGTCACTGGAGACGTCAGAGCGCGTGAAAACTGTGCTGATGGATGTCACCAAGGACGAGGACATTGAGAGAGTCCTCAAAGAGGTGCAGGAAACGCTGCCTGACGACACAGGTAGGCCCTGTCAGTAAGAAGACACAGGAGAGAGAAAGGGGGAAGGATGGAGAAGAAAGGCTTCCACATTCCTCGTATCTTTTGGTATTTAAAAGTAAGCAATGACTTGTTGGTTTTCTGTCCTGTTTTTGTCTGTCCGTCCTTTTCGCAGATTGTGTCAAGGGGCGCAGTTTGTAGGTGAATGCCCATTTTGCTTGTTTGCGTACTGATTTTAATTCTTTCCTCCTAGTTCCAAGGCAAGGCTCTGTATCTTTGTGCGCGTCACTTGCGCTTTCTGATCGCTCATTCGCTGTAGCCAGGTCACACAAACAGCAAAAAGGCCAGGTACAAGGACAGAATGTTTGAAAGTTCTGTTGAGTTCAGTGCTTCCTCTCTGCTGTTTCTGTGCATTGTTGGTGTCCTTCAACGTGTCTGAGTTTGTTACGTTTTCTTGCTTCATCAGTTCCTGTCTTGGTTTACTGTCGAAGTTTTTCAGCTTTATGATGAGCTTTCCTTAGATGTAGAAGAGAAAGATGCGCCTTAGCTGCCAGTGTCAGTCACAGCTTCGAAGGTCTCTTGCTATCTGAATAGTTTCTTATTATTCTTTTTTTTCTGTTCACCCGTGTAAATTGCACCAAGTATCACTGACTTCAAATCTTTGACTTTATTTCATACGCCTAGAACCTAAGGCCAGATGTTTTCTAGATTAAAAACATCATTTTGTATTATCATTTTGATCATTATTTACAAAAATGAATTCTTAAATCCCGTATCTAACCCTACAAATCATTGTGTGCGTTGTGCGGCTTGAAACAAAGAGTGGAAACAAGCAAAATATAATGATAATAACAAACCTATTTCAGGCCTTTGGGCCATTGTCAACAACGCTGGCATCTACGGATCGTCTGGGCCAGCCGAGATGATGAACCGGAAGGAGTTTCTGGCGCCGCTGCAGGTCAACCTGTTGGGTACGACGCAAGTGACCCGCCATTTCCTGCCCTTGGTTCGACGGAGTCACGGTCGGATCGTCAACACCACGAGCGTGGTGGGTCGCTTTGCCCTCAGCCCCGCCCCCTACGTGGCCTCCAAGTTCGCCACGGTGGGATACACTGATCAGCTGAGGTATGGCGAGACAGACACGCAACAACGGAGACAGACAGGGACAGACGGTTGTGGTCAAAGACGGTGAATGAGAGGGAAGTGGGCAGAGGGGGACAGTGGCTGGCGTATAGATGAGAGACTCGGGAGTACTCATAGAGACAGAGATACAGATATGGACAAAGACAGAGACAGACACAGAAAAAGGGGACACAGGAGACGGAGAAAAGTATATGCAGGCAGACTGAGTGATGGAAAGAAAAGGAACAAATGAGAGACGGACAATTACAGAGATCATCAGAAACAAAAAGACGTATACAATAAAAGACAGATACACATACACATATACGCCAAATGCAAGCGTGAAGCGTACATGTGCACGCGCGCACGCATGCACGCACGCACGCACGCGCGCGCGCGCGCACGCACACGCATACACACACACACACACACACACACACACACACACACACAGAGAACGTTGAGTAATTGAATACTCATTTTCGTCAAGACCATTTCAGAAATGTTTAGCATTGAGTGCAGTTGATATAACATGTATGGTTTCCTTCCAATGCAAAGGTTTACACCCTCCCGCTCCTCCTCTTCTCAAGTTGAAAAGAACTGTACACATCAACCAGCCGCCATGGCGAAGTGGTTAGCGTCGCGGACTCCCGGCTGGGAGGTCGTGGGTTCGAATCCCAACAGAGTCATGTGGGTTTTTTCAGCCCCGACCGGCTCCTACCCAGAGTTGAGTTAGCTGCGAACTCATTTGGGAAGACTGGGACCACACAGTCGAGTTTCATCCACTAATGGATGCGTTTCTGAGAGTGTTGCTCAAATTTCCTGACCAACACTGCAGGTGCCTGTATCTCTCGGGCCTGGTTGACGCCGGGATATATTATGAAAGGAAGGTAGTAGTACAGCCCTGTCATGTAGTCTCAGACCGAAATGGGAATCCGTAGCATCATCTTAATCATCCTCATTCTCATCGATCATCAGCACAAGAAAAATGTCTCAAATTCTGTGGCCTTCATGCCCTGCTCTCACGGTGACCTCAGTTTCGATGTCCTCTCCACGTCTGTGGTCTTTGTTTGGTTCCGTCGGGGTCACCGGTATCGGCGAGTCCATGGAGGCCGTCGTTGGACAGACATGGTGGTGCCCTCCGGAGGGAGAGCTCACTCACGCCGGCTTCGTGACTAAGCAATTATTGTCGACGGTAGGGGCTTAGTAGGTGGTGTCCTGCGTATGTTAGATCAGAACAGGCGCCACTGAACACCACCGAAAGTGACTCTGCAGCAGTGCAGTGTCTCCTCCGGTGGGTTGCCTCTTGACGGCTTGACATTGACTGCTCCCCGTGGATTGCCGGCCGGTGCCGGAGCGGAGCTGCGGCGGGGCCGACCGGGCTGTGGCTGTTGACGGGGTGTTGGAGTGAGCGGTGTGGGTGCCCTACCTCAGAGGTGGCGCAGAGGCTGGGACAGCAAAAAAGAAAAAAAAAACCTGTACACAACCTATATTACGTAAAGAAAATATTGATTATACACCAAATGCACCCTCCCACAGTCACAGTAAGCATTCGTGTGCGGTACGTATTTTTTCATTGTGGGTCGTTAACTTTTTCTCTTCAGTCCGGTGTAAGTCAAATCAACGGCCTGTTGCCCACAGGTCCGTTAGAAAAATGTTTCCAGACCGAAGTCGTAACGGAGTCCGGCAGTTCCAGCGGTTCCCAGCTCGTTGGAAGGTAGTCAGTTCTGTTGTGATGTCGGATCGGGGTTGGCCCTTGCCGTTTCATGGTTCGCTTTGTCTGCACTCGAAAGGTGCCAACTTCCGTCTTTGTCAGGGAGAACTCACGCCGAAAGGTGCGAGTCTGAAGTCGTCAAAAAGCGCGAGTGTTAATGTAGAAAAGAGCGAATTTTGACTTGGTGTGTATTGAATGCATTTTTTCCACAGTGTGGGGCCAATTTCTTGATGTTCGTTCATATTTTCCTTTTCACATAGGCTCTGTAATCACTTATAATTGTTTAATCAATGCAGTGTGCGGTTAAATATGAGTGAACGGTGTAAATAAGGCAAAAGGGGCATCTGGTAGTTTCCTTTCCCATGCCATAGCGTTGGGAATATGAACATTCCGATCCATGTGTTCAAATTTCAGCCGAAGCGAATTCCAAGTTTACAGTGTCAATTCTGAATTCAAAACTGGACGAACCGCGATCAGGCCAACATGATGCGAGTGATGTTCCAAAGAATAGTCGACATATTGGTTTACATACAATGATTCGGGTCAAACGTTTATATTGTACTGAAAAAACCATGGTCGTGCTTTTTGGCACTGAATTTTGTTTCGTTTCGTTTGTTTTTTTGTTGCATTGATCATTCGTGCTTTTTAACGCTTGAACTTTCGCTTTTGATTTGTTCGCTCTGTTGGGCGTCACCATGGCCGACAGGCTGGTCGTGGCTGGCTCTTAATCCCAGACCAGTGCCTTGTTCTCAGTCAGTCTCAGTCTTGTGCTGCTTATGAGGGGTGTTTTATGTCAGGTACCCCTGTGTCAAGTGACCAGAGCACTCGAACCGAAAGCCGACGTTAAGCCCGACCGATCTTGAGGTGGTTATCAGTTTTTGGGTACGATTGAACTTCACTTGCCACCCCAGTACTATCATGTGTAAATGGGCGCCTGTTTCTTTTTCTGGAGCAGTTCAGGTAAAGGAGAAAGAGAGAGGAGAGAAAAAAATCGACATCTCTAACGTCTCGATCTCCATCAACGGTTTTGGGTTGGGAAAACATTTATTTTCACCCATATAGAGTTCCCCCCCCCCCCGCTCCTCTTCTCCCCTCTTTTTATTAGTTGCTAATTTCAGAGTGTGGCTTAACGTATTCTCGTGTGTAATGCTAACATGAAGGGAACATCATACGGATTCTGTCGGTTAAGAAAGGTTTACTCATTTTATGGGCATCAAGATCGACGTCACATTCCTGAAATTAGAAAAAGAAAGAAGAAGAAAAAAAACCGCAGGTGTCATATAACATGTCACATGTATATACATCGTCGTATATCGTACAGTATGCTGTGTATGTGCGTGTGCGCGTGTGTGTGTGTGTGTGTGTATGTGTGTGTGTGTGTGTGTGTGTGTGTTTTTTTTTTTTTTTTTTTTTTGGGGGGGGGGGGGTGTGTGTGTGTGTGTGTGTGTTTTTTTTTTTTTTTTTTGGGGGGGGGGGCGCGCGTGTGTGTGTGTGTGTGTGTGTGTGTGTGTGTGTGTGTGTGTACAGACGAGAGCTGTACCACCACGGGGTGACGGTGCACTCCATAGAGCCCGGTGCTTACGACAACACCAATCTGCTGACCGATGACACGGTCCGTAGCTCCATGCAGAGACTATTCGATGCAGCCCGGAGCACGTGCAGCGTGTGTACGGGGCCGATTACGTGGAGAAAAGTCAGTGCAATAGGATAACTGTGGTGTAAGGTCGGCTAGGGAAGGGGCGTGTGTCTCATCAAGGACATTTTTGTTTTCTTCATTATTATCTTCATTGTTGTTATCAACATCATTTTTTATCGTCGTCTTAGTCTTCTTCTTTTTTTTTTTGTTTCCCCCTTTGTTGGTTGTTCTTGTTTTTTTTTCCTTCTCGTGTTTTTCATATTGTTGTTCTTCCTCTTCTTTTTTTTTCCCTGTGTCGTGTTAGTGTTATTGTTATTGTCTGTTACTCCTTCTAATGCTGCTTCTACTCTTTCGCCACCTTCTTGTTTATGCTTTTCTTTTTCATCTCCCAGTGATCCTTTTGCCGTTATCACAGCCGATATTTCTGTTCTGTCGTCATTTTACTTTTCTCCTTTTCGTTGTCTTGTTGGCTGAAACTCGCAGATACATTCAGTATTCATCAGTCACAGATATATTCAGTGTTAATCAGAGCAGGCTTTGCTGAATGTGGTCTTTTTTTTAATTTTTTTTTTTAATTTCCCGGCCTGTCAGTTGGAAGTATGTTGAATATCTCCGTATTTCCAGAATTGTCCACAACGACAATGGCGCAGCTAGTGTCTTCTACTCCGAAGTGTTTCACGACAAGCTGAGCGAGAGCCAGTCGGGAGTGATACGGTTTTGTTGCCGTTTGGTTTGTGTGTTTGAGGGCGCACAGGCGTGCTGGTGTGTGTGTGTGTGTGTGTGTGTGTGTGTGTGTGTGTGTGTGTGTGTGTGTGTGATATGAAGAAAAGAAAGAGAGAGGGAGAGGCGTGCAGAGCATAGCAGCGATTCAGCAGTTGTCAGAATGAATTATTATCACCAACTACAAGCGTCCGCATTCACGCCTTGCAGTGATGAAGAGCCTGGCGGACATGAAGCGCCACCTGATCAGCGACAACCCGGAAGAAGTGGTGGACGCCTACGTGCACGCGCTAACCTCGCAGAAGCCTTCGCTGTCCTACACGGTGGGCCGCAACGGCAACCTCTTCTTCCGCCCGCTGGCCATGCTGCCCACGGCTCTGGCCGACTGGGTCGTCAGCCAGGGTATTCCGCGAGCCAACGAACAGTGAGGAAGGAGACGGAAGGCGGGAGACGGAGTCAGGGACAGGTTGGTTGGTTGGTTGGTTGACTTGAGTCGCATACCCCGCTGTGGCTGGCTTCCTCCGTATTTCTTGTCCATCCTCTGTGTGTTATATCACCGTCTCCATGTGCGTGTGTGCGCGCGCGCGTGTGTGTCTGTGTGCGTGCGTGTGTGTATATGCGTGTGCATGTGAGTGTGTGTATGTGTGCGCGTGTATGTGTGCATGCTCGCGCGTGCGTGCGTGCGTGCGGTGAGCGAGCGGATGTGCGTGCCTGTAGGCCTGTGTGTGTGTGTGTATGTGTGTGTGTGTGTGTGTGTGTGTGTGTGTGTGTGTGTGTGTAACGTATGTGAGAACATGTAAATAGTTAAATGGTTTAATGGTTTTATTCCTATGATAACAGTGACCAGTGTGTGAAGGACGTTAAAATGGATTCCAACCAACCGACTTCGCATCCCTTCCCTCCCCTCCCCTCCCCTCCCCTGCTCAGTCATGACCCACCACCCCCTTCCACCCTTAATCTTCACTTTCCCCGTACCCCGCAAATGTCTGAGAAAGAGAACAAAAGGGAGATAATGAATATTGCTTTGTTGATTGACTTTTTTTTTTTTTTAATTGTGATTGATTGATTGACTCGCGCACCACTTTGGCTGACATACTGGTCTCACGGGATATCTTCCCCCTCCCCCTCTCACCCCCCCCCCCCCCCCCCCCCCCCCCCCCTTCCTCCACACCTCGCAGAGAACTCTTTAGAAGAGAAGGAGGATTGAGAAACACAGATTTGTCAGCCCATCATACTGGATAGCTGGATTGGGTCGTGGGATGATGTCCGCACCCTCTCCCCCCCCCCCCCCCCCTGGTCGCGCCCCTCATCCAGGGAAATGCATGGAAGGGAAAGAAGACATGATGGTTGATGGTTGTTTGATTTGTTGATTGATCGACTCACTCACTAATCTGAGTTCTTTTCCTGGGTGCTCTCCCTTGCCAGGGAATGAAAAGAGGCAAAGAAGACGGTCGGAAAATTTTTTTTTTTTACCCCAGTTTCTCTTTCTTCGTTGGTCAATCCATTGACTCTATGATTTATTGGTTTGATCGACTGCATACAGCTTTTCTGGCTGATCTGAGATTGTTCCTTCCTGTAAGAGAACAAACTGAACAAAGGGAAAGACAAGAAGATGAGACAGAGATTGGATCGCTGAATTGTAACGCTGTATAAATGCACTTTACCTAACAGAGAGAGTTGGCATGGGGTGGTAGGTTCTGTCAAACCGTACAATTAGAAAAAAAAAAAATCAATGA
>JADBJO010000948.1:192500-195000 GCA_016801955.1 Conus betulinus
GATCCCTGGAACCTCTACGCTGACCTCACCCCTTCCGTGTCTGCTGGGAGGACGGTGTGAGGGAGGAGGGCGCAGGGAAACGTGGTGGAGCAGGAGGAGGAGGACGACGAAACTGGTACGAAGGAGCGGAGAAATGCCGATGTGTGTCGCGGAATCCCCATTCCACAGAGACCATAGGGCATTTGGTGACACCAGTATGTCATCGATTGTTCACAATAAGATTGTAATACTCTCGTCATGTGGTTGTGTCCATGTGACTGATGAATGATCACACAAGTCCACACGAATGTATGTGCCTCTAACTGGCTTGCCTTAACATTTTTAATTTGATTTAAAGAATTTTCTCTCTCTCTCTCTCTCTCTCTCTCTCTCTCTCTCTCTCTCTCTCTCTCTCTCTCTCTCTCTCGTGCCTGCGAGTGCTTTTTCTCACTTTCTCGATCTGTCTTTGTGTTTCACTATGTATGTGTATTTAAATGCGTGTGTGTGTGTGTGTGTGTGTGTGTGTGTGTGTGTGTGTGTGTGTGCGCGTGCGTATGGCACGCGCGCGCGCGTAATGAAGAGATTACTCCTGTGCTCCCTCTGAGTGCGTATTTGTGTGTGTGTGTGTGTGAATGAGAATGTGTATGTAGGCTAAGTATCAGTGCGTGTGTGTGTGCGCGCGCGTGCGTGTATGTGTTCTTGAGGCCATGATTTTTTTTTTTTAATTATTGCATCAACCCATCACAAAGCATAGCCCTGGAGTTTTCTTGAGGTTGCAACTCACGGTTCAACAACACATCAATTGAAAGTCATCGATTCTTAGTGACAAAGCAATTTTATACAGTCCAAAAAATCACTAAACAAATTACCTTTTGAAAAAAAAAAAATCCTTCGGGCAGGCGTGTATACATAAAGCAGAAGCCTCAGTTTTAGTGGCACAGTGTGCCTGCTGTCTGAACTGGGCCGGGGTGTAGCCTTGGTCGGGCGGAGTGATACATACACAGTTCACCTCCGTCGACAAGCAACGGAAAAAAAAAAAAAAAAAAAACTGTGCCATGTGATGACGTGTCAATCGCTCAGATGTGAAGAGTGAAAGGGTCTAGGCGATACTGTACGTGACTGCGCGGGGCAGCGATGAAGGGCTGCGGAGATAGGAGCAGTGATGAAGTGGGGTGGGTTAGGGAGCGAGCTGTGCGTTTGTGCACGCGTTTGATGGAGGGAGGGATGGGGGGGGGGGGGGGGGGAAAGGGAAAGGGAGGGGTGTCAGGTTCCACGCAGAAGAGAGGTGAGGGGAGAGGGGGTGGGGAGAGAGCAGACTGGTTTACGGGTTGGGCAAGAGTCGGGTATTAGGAAAAAAAAAGAGTCTTTGGAAGTGAAGGTAACGCTCCCGATGCACATTCTCTTTAGTATCTTTCTTTTAAAAGCCCGTGTTAACACATTATCTGATGTTCATTCACATGTCAAGCAATGCTTAATAACGTGTTTTAACATGCTGATTTTCAAGCGTAAAATCATTTTTGCTCATCATGTACTTTTCCAAGAGAGCCCTGTCTGCAAAGGTGGGGGTTGGGGGGGGGGGGATATAAAATAGAAAAAGAATAAAGGACACTACTCTCTACCTGCAGCTGGAGATACCTCTCTCTGAATCTCCTGTACCAAGTCTGTCTGACATTCACCTTCTGCAGTTCGTGCCAAAATTCACTGACCGCCTTACGATGATAGGCCTATACTGTTTGTTTACTTTCTGAGAGATTTTAATGACTAAAACAGCTCGTAAGGGAATATCTACTCCTGACCATCTTGTTGAGTCGACCGCGCAGATCAAAAGCCAGCTTATCATAACTGGAAACATTTTAGCCACTTTCTTTGACGTGAAGACGTTTTATACAGCGCATGGTATTCCAGATACTTATCTAAATTGGAATCGGTCGAGTTAATCTGGTCACATGTGCGAAGGATTTATTTAAACAATGATGTTACAGCGGGTCATGTTTATTCAATATGTAGGTCTGTTGATGCACAGATATCACAGGGTTCAGTAACTGCACCAACGCTATTAAAAAATTGATTCACGAACTTACCGTATTAACTTAATAACCAAGAAGTGACTTTGATACAATGTACAGATGATGCATGCATATGAGTGAGAGGTTATATGAGAAAGAGAAGTTCCGACCAGAATGTATGTACATAATACATCATCATATCAGCATGACTTGGGACGGTCGCCACGATTTTTTTTTTTTTTTTTTTTTTTTTTGTTTCTTTTTTTTTAATGAGGGAATTTGGACTTACATCGTCAACTGAAAAAAAAAAACTAAAATGGCGCTAGTTTCAAAGGGGAGATGACTGACTGCAGGCGGAAACTGAAACAAACTTACAAGGAAAATAGCTATTCCACCGAACGAAAGAGAGATAAATTACAAGACAAAACAACGCGTTTCGACCTCAACGCTCTTCTTCAGGTAAGACAAACAACATTCAGGACAATGAAAACGAAGAACGAACAATCACTTACCTC
>JADBJO010000948.1:200000-205000 GCA_016801955.1 Conus betulinus
CGTGTGTGTGTACGACCCCTAGAGTATGACAGCTATCCTTTATTTTCTTTCAATGCTTTTTCATATGTAGCCGAGCAGGAAGTAATTTATACATTAATACAATTCGAACGGTCGTGCGTGCGTGTGTGTGTACATGCGTGCGTGCGTGCATGTGTGCGTGTGTCTGTCTGTCTGTCTGTGTGGATGTGGTGCATGAGCATAATATGGGAGATTGCATCTGTGCCGAGTGTAAAATCTACATGCGTAACGATAGAAAGGGATGGAATGAGAAGGCAAAGGAGAAGTGCACGCTGGAGGGGAGAGAGAGAGAGAGAGAGAGAGAGAGAGAGAGAGAGAGAGAGAGAGAGAGAGAGAGAGAGAGAGAGAGCGTGTATACGTGTATACGTATGTGTGTGTGTGTGTGTGTGTGTATGATCGTGTGAGTGTCTGTGGCGGGGGTGTGGTGGAGGGCGGGGGAGTAGACACGTACTTGTCAATGTGAAGGGAAGGGAGCCTCCTTCACCATGGCTGTTCGACGAAGCATTCCTTGTCGTTAGTGTCAGATGCTTAATGTGTATGTCCCGTGCTTCCCGATTCAGCTGTGGGGCCCGTGAAAAGAGACGACTTGCCCTTCACAGTCACATTTCCCATTGTTTCAGCTCGTCTGGTTCCCGGACCGCGAAGATCTGATATGGCCGTTAATGAATGGTTTAAAGTTATTGCAAGCTTCAACAATGCAGTGAGGCCAGATATGCCACGAGTTCGTCTTATCGTCTGACACCATATGTGACCACAACTGTCGTTCACAAACTGCCAACCACAAGTACACTCTTGGAAACCGAGCATCAGTGTGTGTGTGTGTGTGTGTGTGTGTGTGTGTGTGTGTGTGTGTGTGTGTGTGTGTTAAGAACCTTCACTGTTCCTGAAGTTCTGATCATTCTCTAAGATAATGAAACATTCCAGAATGCCAATGTCTTCACAGTACCAATGCCCAGAATGTTCTCGTCTCTCTCCTCTTGGGCCAATGGGGGGTCGAACCTTCTCCAGAAGACAGACGAAAATAATAGAGGGAGATATGGAAGAGAAATTCTGCATTCTGGATCGTCGTTAACTGACTGTCGAGTCATCTTTAATGGCAGCATAGTTTATTTCACCTGACGAGTCAGAGATTTCTTATTACGAAAGTCATGAGGCAAAACAATTCAGTTGGAAAAAACAACCATTAAAAACAAACAAACAAACAAACAAAAAACCGTTTGGGGCTAATTTGTGCCAAAACGGGTTCGGATCCAAGTTTATGTTCTGTACTTATATGCTCATAAAATGTTGACTCGATTTTTCTATTGATTTTTTGAAATATGTTTTCTCCAAAACCCAATGAAGTACAGGAATTTTTCCTTTCAAAGAGTATAATCTTTTATTTACCAATGTCTAGTGTACTCTAGTTCAGCTATGCGCGTTCACGTCTTTTATTCTTCTAATAGAATACTTTTGGTCACGCATGACTGAACTAGTTCAATCAAGTAAATAAATAATTTGGCAGAACGTAAGGTTTGTTTTTGTTTTGTTTTGTTTTGTTTGTTTGTTTATAGCATAATTTTGTTTTCAAACCTCCCCTCCTCCACCTCTGATAAATCACACCTAGGATGTTGTTTACAGACTATGCGATATGAATCCCAAATGAGACAAATTGTCAAGTCATGATCAGGCCCACAGGACATAAGCCCAATGCATTCTGCGCCTGAAGGTAAGCTGTTGTGAGCTGTTTATCCCCAGCTTATGTATATGTGGGCTTTTTTGTATTTTTTTTCTTTCGAAAAAATGTGCTGTAAAAGTACTCACGAGCAAATGCTATTGTTCATCAGCCCTCAAATATGGTATAAACTGATCAACACTGCGTTTTTTTTTTTTTAAGTTTATTATCGCCATCATCATTTTTTAAAAACTCTTTACGGGAACACAATCGTTTCATATGACACGTTAGGAGAATGAGAATGTCTAATCTAAGTTCGGGGTTTTACGTTCATACACTTTGCTGCAATTCAGATGCTGAAGATTAGGAGATCGTTGGTTGGCTGGCTGGTTCGATGATCCTGAGCAATTTCAAAATGTACACGAAGGTTTCATGTTCGCCTTTCAGCAAAAGTGCTTTCTTTAAGTTTATGCTAGGCCTACTCTTATCCGAGTTTTGATTTGGCGTACGGTGTTGAATATGATCATTTGTTTTTGTGATGTACCATGTGACAAAATGAAGACTGTAGTTCTTTGGAAAAAAATAAGAAAAAAAGAAGCAGAACCCATAGTAGTTATCATCAGATTTTACTGAAAGCATTCAATACAGCTTCTTGTGCGGTCGATCGTTTGAGTTTCAACAGTACTAGTCCCCTAACAACCCATGACGTCGGCTGCGCTATAAACCGAGGCCTCGCCGTCGTGTTCGTGTAGCTGCACTCATCCTCACCATCCATATTCACATCCAGTCTTGGCTTGTTGCTATTCCAGGGCATGCAGTCTAATGTGAACCGTGTCAGACTGCTATGAGGATACTCACCAGATGATACTCTGCACTGTTGCTAATGCCCTGTGGTGTTCATTGACGCATGTTCAGTTTCAGCATAAGACAGGGCGCCACCTGTTAAGCCCTTGATGCTTATGGCAGTAATTGTTTAAGCCAGTAAACGAACCAGACCGAATCTCATCCTCCGGAACTATAATCTAGGAAGGTTCCAGCAACGTACAAGTCCTGATCCTGATCCTGGAATGAGGACAAGGTGGCTAGCAGGTATTATTTCTTCATGGATGTGTGATTCAAGTCATTTTTCAGCAAACATAAGATGGTCTTGTTGGCTGACTCCTCTAAAAAAAAAAAACAACAAACAAACAATTAACTGAATGCAGAGTTCCCAAAGATGTCCCTGATTTTCATGTGTATGTTTTGTTTGTTTTGTTTTTTTTTTTGTTGCTTTCATGCTCCCGAATAATAGATTATAAGGTTGGAAAGCATCATTACACAGTCGTTTACAATAAAAGAAAAATTAAAAAAAAGACAACATTACCACCGAAGCACAACGAGACAAAACAAAAGGATGCAGGAGTTGTTTGTTCGGCAATGACGACGTCAGGCTGTGGGCAAGAAGGAAATGGGAGCGGTCGACAGGCCCACATTCATTTGACACGGGCCCCAGGCCGCGAGTTTTTTACGTGAGGCGTGCATTTGACTGCCAGTAATCACAAACCTATCCCGTCCCGAAGCATGTGTGTGTAAATCCACGTCGGTGCAGTTTGAATTCATCTCTGTCAACGTACGTGCCTCTTTCCCTTTTTGAATTCGAGATGAACACATTTTGTCCCTTGGGCGATGCAAGTAACCATGGCTGCTAATGTTGATGTTGACATCAACCAAACTACAGCAAATCAAGGAAAAGCGTCATTTGTAATGGACATTTAGTCTATTCGTATGGACTGGTCAGGGAGACAGGTTCGGTTGTCGTTGTTGTTTTCGTGCCATCGTATGTGCCACCTCAGTGGCATTGCACCCACGCCACTCACTCTCGCTCCCCATCTACATCCACACAATGCTTGTCCCACCGCAACCCCGGCACCGGCAATCCACAGGGAGTAAGTTGTCATGAGGCAACTCACCTAGAAAAGGCTCTGCACTGCTGCTGAGCCACTTCGGTGATGTTCAGTGGTGTATGTTCTGCTCAAACACCTGCAGGACATCCACCTACTACGCCCCATAACGACGACAATAATTGCTTAGTCGCAAAGCCTGCGTAAGTGAGCTCTCCCTCCGGAGGACGTCATCACGTCCGTCCAACGATAATCCCGTGAACCTACCGACACTGGTGATCCGGACAGAACCACACTTAGGAAAGAGGCAACGGGAGGACATTCGAAACTGAGGCCACCATGAGAGTAGGGCTTGAAGGGACACATAGTTTGAGGTTTTTATGCTGATCGATGAGGATGAAGATGAAGAAGATGATGATACGGATTTCCGTTCTGGTCTGAGACTACGTGACTGGTGCGTGTATGGGCATCTGAGCCGGAATGCGTGCAAACGTGCCTGCATGTGTGTTTGTGTAATTAACGTGATCAAATGAAATTCGAGCTTCACAAAAAAAAGCACACTGGGGGCGTCTCTTGTTTATTTATTCATGGCCACGGCTTAAATGCCAGCGGAAAGAACATACATTCCTTATGAACTTAGAAACTAGAATGATTGCCTCCCAAAGAATGACTCAATAACGACGACCTTTTTTTTCCCCGTTTTCCTTGGCAACTAGAATAAATTCCCTCGGATGAATTAATCTTTGACAAAAACTTTTCCTGACATACTTTCTCGGGTAAATCTAGAATGATTTCGCTTGGGAGTGAGTCAGTAACGACGACCCCTACTGCTTTCATTTCTTGTGAATGCTGGAACGAATCTCATTCAGTCAAACCCGTAGCCATAGCCACCTCCTGTCGCCATAGCTGGGAGGTGCATCGTACCATGGGTTTCCCGAGTATGATCTACCGCCCCTGGAGCAAGAGGCAAACTTGGGTGGCGTCGGTGTAGGCGGGTGGGGCAGTCTCAGGGTAAAGCCTAAAAAAAAAAAAAACAAATCTCCTCTCGGATATTGTTTTCCTCTCCGCTGAAGAAGAGTTCATTTAAAGCTCATTTAACAGCCGTTGCTTTTATCATGTTCAGCATTTCCGAGGTACTAGCGTTTTCTTTTGAGTCTGCCTACTGCCCCAGCTGAACATGATATAAAAAAGTCGTAAGACAAACAGTACTAGGTGTCCATTCTTTACCAGCCATTGATAAGTGTAATGGTCTGAGACACCAGTTGTTATCGTCATTGAAGCCCTCACTTCGGGAACAGAAGACGGGATGAGGTCAAGGAGAAGAAAGGGAGAGGCCTCTTGCCGGTGCCGGGGGGCTGCGGCGGGGCTGACCGGGTTATGGCTGTGGACAGTGTGTCGGAATGAGCGGCGTGGGTGCACTGCCTCTGAGGTGGCGCAGTGGTTGGGGG
>JADBJO010000948.1:207500-245000 GCA_016801955.1 Conus betulinus
GTCCTTTGCCTGAAAAAGAAAAGATATGGATGAAAATCCACTCAGTGCATGAGAGAGTGACGCCAATCTTGTGCACTTAAGCCACCCGCCCTAAAAAGCGCATCCCTTTTCAGATATTGTTTTCCTCTTCGCTGAAGCAGAGAGTTTATTTGAAGCACATTTATCAGGTTTTGCTTTTATCACAGTTAAGCTTCTGCAGGGCACTAGCGTTTTCTATAGTCTTCCCACATCCCTGACTGAAGACGATAGACAAAGTCGTAAGAAACACAATGCCTTGTGTCCATTCTTTACCAGCCATTGATAGGTGTAATAATCAGATACACGATAACTATTTTCATTACAGTGCTTATATTCGGAACTGAAGATGGGATGAGGTCAAGGAGATGGAAAGGAGGGGCAAAACACTTTACGTAATTCACAGACTTATACATGCGTACGGAATGGCATAAGAGACGGGAGAGAGAGAGAGAGAGAGAGAGAGAGAGAGAGAGAGAGAGAGAGAGAGAGAGGGGGGGGGGGGGGGGGGAACCCGACATATAATGAACATAGACGTACAAGATAAAATATACAATGATAGAAGAAAGAATGCCTAAGCGACAAAATGCAACTGAAAATAATGGCAATAACAAATATATGTTATTCTTTATTTCATTTTTACATCGTTTGGATTGGTTCATAGAACATCATTCCGTTAAAGGACTTAATGGAAAAATAAGGCAACATTCTTTATCTCGGCATCATTAGCAAGTGCTATCCTGCTTTCCTTCCATAGGTGTTGAAAGAACAAAGAATAACAAAAAAATACATTTTTCAACTACTCGGCCGGCAAATGTGATCACAGACAACAGAGTGGGATAGAAAACTGTCAATGTAATATGTGCAACGGGGGATTAAAGAACTAACTCTGTGCACAGTTTGAACAAGACCAACGTCTGTGTTGAATAAAATATTTGTCACGTCTCTGTATTCAAACGAAATGAAATCAGTTAAGAATATAGATGTCTGTATGTGTATTAGCAATCAAAGACACTCTTGGTGCTATATATGAACGATTATAATGATGATAGCAACAATCGTATTTAGCGTCACCATTAGCCCAACCCCCCTTTTTGTTCCAAATTCACTTCCATCCAAAATTCTCGAAGTGTTTTAAACGGCAAATCTTATCAATCAAACCTCTTGGCACTGCATTTGAGGGAGGGGTGGGGGTGGAGGGGGGGTGGGGGATTCTGGCCTGAAACCAGACCAACCTTCCCCCTAGTTCCCAAATTACTCCCTGGTGAATGATTTGAGGCGCGTAGTCCTGAAACAAGGTACGGGGTGACAGTGGCACCGAGTCCATTTTCACCTCCGTGTCACATTGGGTGGGTAAGTTGGGTGCCTATACCTTTTCCATGGGGTACTTCTCGACCCTGCCTCAAGTAACTCACGGAGTAATTTTGGAGCAGGGTGAAGGGTTGTTCTGGCTCAAGTTCATAATCACACCTCCCTCCCACTCCCCTTTCTTCCTCGTTGGCCTTAAATGCAAGTGCAATGTAATCTGATTGGTATGTGCGGTCATTTCCGACACTGAGAACTTTAAAGGAGAGGAGTGATTTTAGAACAATGAGTTTGGTTTGTATTTACTCCTCGGGCATGGGGGTGGGTGGATGTGAGGGTGAGTTTAGGAACATGCCCCTTTTCAGTGGTTGGGGAGTGAGGTCAGCGTGGAATGATTATGAAACATTACACTGGCTCTCTTTCTTTGCCTCGGACTGATTAACATACTTTTCCTCGTGCTGTTTTAATGTTTCATGTCATTCATGCTTCAGGGCTGTGCGGAAAAAAAGCATGTGTAATTTGACTGTCTGACTACGTTCTTAAATCAGAATTGCATTCTTTTTTTTCTCCATGTCTCTTTTCTTCACACACCTCGAACTTCCCTACCCCCGATCCTCCCTCTCTCTCTCTCTCTCTCTCTCTCTCTCTCTCTCTCTCTCTCACACACACACACACAATTCCCTCGTTACATCATATCTCCTCCTCAGGTCTCTTAGCCATCTCTCTCTCTCTCTCTCTCTCTCTCTCTCTCTCTGTGTGTCCGTCTGTCTGTCTGTGTATTACATACCTTTAGGGAAGTCGCAGACGCAGATATCAGGATTATAGACAGTGCCATATGCGCAAGGCCTTTCTACGAAGTATCCTCCAGCATCTCTTTGCAAGAAGTACGCCGGGTTTTTTGGAGAGGGTCGGTAGTAGTAGGGGTTACATAAATCATCTGCTGAAACAATGTCAATGGCATCAAGGAGGCTCCTGTGCATATCTGAATAGTCCATCAAGGCAACACTACCTCAGTCAGAACATTAGGCTACTGTGAAAGGCTGTTCGGGAGATAGCGTTTCTTTGTGTTATTTTCTCTGGTTGCCACAGTCCGAGCAGCTGTGCCTCTGCAACACATGTCTTTCTTTGAGTCTCTCTAGGGAGTAGAAAATAATTCGAGAAGATATGTGATTGCTCGTTGTTCATTTTCATTGTCCTAAATGTTATTCATCTTGCCTGAAGAAGACCCAAGAGGTCGAAACGCGTCGTGTTTTGTCTTGTAATTAGTTTGTCCCTGTTTTCTGGCGGATTTACTTTTAATCCTTTCAAAAGTCGTGCAATATAGTCAGATGTCTGTTTCATAGTCAGATTTCTAACATCTTTTATGATTGGACGCAATAAATATTGTAGTCTTGCTCTTGATATTTGTCGCTGGTTGCAGGGACAAATAAAGAGTTTCTGTTGGACAACAAAGAAAGTGCAGGTTAACACACAACAGACCCATGATGCTTATTTGCAAGAAGTTCAAGAAACAGACTGATATGTACAGAGGTTGAAAAACGGTACGTGTGGATGTGTTTGTGAGAAGGGGGAGGGGGGGGGGGGGGGTCATTGTGTTTGTTTGTTTATACATACATACATGTAATAGATCAATAGATAGGGGTGTGTGCGCGCGAGTGATTTAAATGTTGTGCGTGTGTAATCTTGTGCAGACACATACACACCAAGTTTACATACGCACAGACACTCTGGCGGAATAAAAAGTATATATACATATATAGCTAAACAATTACGTAGTGGGTGAAAACAAGTGTAGGTTAACAATTCTTCATCATTATAGTAATGACTTGGCAAAGATTTGAAATTTAAATAAAAAAAATTGAAGATGAAGCATATGTATATTATGAATATATAAAAATCCTTCGTTAGCTGCTGCATGAGGAGAATCATCGCAATCCACTTCGAATGCAGATCTATATGTATCGCCTGCTCCTAGGCCTTTCGTCCGCGGTATTGGACTCATCAGAGAGACATGGCCGAATTGCGTCTGTGCTCTTAGCGTCACATAGAGACACACCACAGTCCATAATTCTGTGGTATGCTCACCACCAAGGGTTCAAAAAAGAATCCAACAGCACCCCGAAAGCAGCCAGCAAAAGGTAGTAAATAAAACAAAACGAAAGTGTGGAGAGGAAAAAAGTTGCTGAAAAACTAAAAACATGCAAACAGTAAAATGTAGGAGACAATCTTTGAGCCTGTGCTTGAGGATCCATTTAAGGATGCAAGGGAGATCAAAAGATATGGAACAGTCTGAGTGGTCAGCTCTGCTGTTGAATAACCCAAGCATTGTCATCGGCTAAGAATTGTGCAGAACAACCTTTACTTGGATCTCCTAAGTCCAAGTCATTTATGATGGAAGAATTGTTAACCTGCACTTGTTTTCTCCCACTACTTAATTGTTCAGCATTTTATATATATATATATATATGTGTGTGTGTGTGTGTGTGTGTGTGTGTGTGTGTGTGTGAGAGAGAGAGAGAGAGAGAGAGAGAGAGAGAGAGAGAGAGAGAGAGAGAGAGAGAGAGAGAGAGACACGTGTCATCTGGCCTTGGAACGGACTAACGTGAGTCAACCAACAAACTGACCATAATATGGTTGGGTTTGTAAGTTGGCGGGCTGTTTAGGACGATAGCCAGGTTGATGATTATGAAAGCTGGATGCGGACTCTGTGGGGACTGACACGCTGACACACACAGCACAACCACCACCAGGATCATCGCTCCGCCCGGTTTCTGCATGTGTCTGGATGATGATGGTGCCATCGTCCTCTGCACCTGGTTTGAGGGACACACACACACACACAGACACACACACATGCATGCATGCAAACACGCACACACATACACGAACCCACAGGCGCGCGCGCGCACACACAATGCATGCATGCAAACACACACACGCATGCACACACATACACGAACCCACAGGCGCGCGCGCGCGCACACACACACACACACACACACACACACACACACACACACAGGCGCAGACACACACACACACACACACACACACACACACACACACACACACACACACTTCTTTTTATTCTTTTCGTGATGCAATCAAAGTTGTACCTAATTCAATAGCTATTAAAGCGTTGCAAGGCACTCAGCGTTCTTTTTTTTTTTTATCATCATCATCCTCTTTTTCTATCATTATCACTCTTCTCTCTTCTCCTCGTCCTTCTCCTAATCATAATCATCATCATCATCATCATCATCATCATCACTATCTTCTTCTACTAAGCAAGCAACCGTGTCATCTTGTTGCAGCATTGCTCCCTCTTGTATACTGTTTTAAGCTTTCTATGTATGACCATTGTGAAGGCTTCTTCTGTCGTTGACATCTTAGAAGTATGAACTTAGCGCTCTCAATGGCCTGAGGATACCCTTGAGAAAAGACCTTGCTTTTTAAGGTTTGCCACAGTAGCTGGTAATTTTCACGATGCTACAATGAAGATTATGTCAGCATCATGTCAGCATTTTATCAGCAATTAAGATTACACTAACCCCCCACAAAAAAGTAGACTTTGATGTCAAAATCTGCGTTGTGTGATAGAATGTTGAGAATGGAAATGAATGGCTTCCTAGTGTGTGGTCTTTCTTTGTCCTATAATTATCGGGAAAGCATACTCATGATGTGTGGATGCAGTAGTGATTCATGCTACATAAAATTCTCTTTTCTTGCAGTTACAAGTCAATGTGATATTTGAACCCAATCTCCTTGCCACCAAAACAAACCATTTTCCATCCGTGCAATTTGAAAGCATCCACTGTCAAACAACTGCGCAAAGTAAACGCTCTCATGACAGTTTGGCCAGCGGTCCCCACTAACACGTCATGCTGATTGTTTTTGACTGTGACTGTTTGTGTTCGTTTCCGGCGATCGTTCATAGCATCCAGGGTATACTCGAACGTGATTCTCGGCCATACCATACTGTCTCTTGTAAATTAGGTAACAAGCGACATAATATTACAAAACACAAAATGCAAAGATTGTAGACCCTATGGGTCTGTGGCTGTATGTGGAGGTGGTGCGGATGTAGTGCAACTGAAACAATATGGAAGAAAGAAGAAGAAGAAGAAGAAAGAAGAAGAAGAAGAAGACAAGACAAAGACAAGACTATTTTTTTTTAATTATCGATGGTAAAAGATAAGCAGTTCATGCTTTTTTTTTTTTTTTACATCCAACCCTCGCCCAAGAGGGAAACAAAAAAAGAAGTGGCGAAATGAAAAATGAACAAACGACCAAAAAACCGACAAAGCAAACATACAAACAAAACAAGAGATCGAACACACACACAAAATGTTACACCCACCCAAACATTTGCGCACTTTCGCAAACAAGCAACACACGAATATACATAGTGAGCATCGGGGAGAAAGAAAATACATGCAAAGTACAAAGACAAACGGGGGGAAAAAAAGTCAAATAGACTCGAATACACACAATACATCAAATAACGAAATACAATTAAGCGATATACTTGTTTTAACTTACTGAGCAGATATTCTTTTAAGCGTTCTTTGAAAATATTAAAACTTGAGATTTCTTTCAGAAATGGAGGCAAATTGTTCCAGTACGTACCACCACTGTATACGAGGCTTGATTTGTAAAGGTCAAGTCTGGGCAGAGGCATTATTAACTTGTGGACGTGCCTATTGTCATTCGTCCGGAAACGGTTTACAATGGAGGGAGGTGCATTTCCATTTACCACTTTGTGCATAAATATAGCCTTATCGTATTCGAGTTTTTTTGCCTTAGGGAAAGGACATCCAAAGATTTATAATCATTTAGAGTTAATGAACTAGATTTTAAGAGAACTTATTTTAGCGTGCGCCTATGCAATCTTGCTAAAGGTTTTTTAGAATGTTTGCGCTGGCTGAATCCCATAAAGTAGAAGCATAGTCTATAGTCGACTGTATGTGGGCACGAAAGAAATTGTTTTCTAGCACGCACATTCAAAAAATGCTTATTTTTGACTACTAGAATATTTTTTTTTGATATTCTTTTGCATAGGTAAGCAACGTGATCAGTCCATGGTAAGTTGGTATCAATGACAACACCCAAAACTTTATGTGTTTTTACTTCTTCGATTTTTTCACTGGAAACAAATATTGAAAATAAATCAGCAGGCACATTTTGACGTTTTTTTTGTCTACTAGTAATGAACACATGCATTTTTTTTTTCGTTAAGAAACTTGTGGCTGATTTCCGTCCATTTGACGGCACTGTTTATATACTATCTTGTAGATCAGGGTGGTTAGAATACGCAGAGTTGTCATCAGCAAATAATTCGCAATCACATCGAATACGTAGCGTCAAATCATTTATATAGATCGAAAAGAGTAAAGGACCAAGGGCAGATCCTTTTTTTTTTTTTTTTTATTTTACTGACTAAAATTTTTATTTTTAGGAATAAAGACATACTACTTGTTTTCGATCAGAAAGAAATGAGGACATGAATTTAAGTGTATTTTCAGATAGTTCGTATAAAGCGAGCTATTTTTTAGGAGAAGAGAGTGGTTTATAACATCAAAAGATATAGCTAGATCAATGAAGACAACTTCTGTAAGTTCATTGTTATTAATGTACAAGAGCCATTTGTCAAATATTTGCATAAGCGCGTTGTGGCAGGGATGGTTTTCCCTAAAAATCAAACTGCTTAGGATGAATCAAATTATATTTTGTTTAAATGGGTAACTAAATATTTTTGGATATTTTTTCGAGCGGTTTTGGGAGAATTGAAAGAACAGATACAGGTCTGTAGTTACAAGGGTTGGACGGATCTCCAGTTTAGCACAGCGGGACAACTTTTGCTTGTCTGAAACATTCCGGAAACGTTTTTCTCTATACATAGGTTGTATATGTATAAGTAAGAAAGTCTGTTGTGACTGGTGCAGACAGCTTGATTATACTGGGATCCAAGTCGTAAATATCTTTTGTTTTCGATTGTTTCTGTGACATTTCTTTAAGTATGCAACTACTTCGGGTATTATTGTGTAAGGAACTAACACATAAGATTTAATATTCTTTGACTTACAATATTCAGTTACTAATTCTAGATCATTTTCTTCCCATTCATCATTATTCATTAAGTTTCAGCAATGTTAACAAAATAGTTGTTGACTGCGTCAGGGGTAATATCTTTATCATGAAGTTGTGTTTGTGAATGCCCTTTGTTTGTAAATTTGTTGATCGCGTTCCAAATAGTTCTTGAGTTGTTTTTTTTTTTTTTTTTTTTTTTTTTTTTTTTTTTTTTTTTTTGATACCATCTCTTGAAAATATTGTTACTTTGCTTTCCGCTTCAGTGACCTCACAAAATTCCTCTGCTTTGCAAAACCAACGTCGTTTTTTGCTTTTAAAAGTTCTCTGATGTGTATTTCTTTATCTATTTCCTTTGATATCCACGGCGGTTTAAGATGGTATTTTACTCGTTTGGTTCTGATGGGTGCATGTTTATTGTAGATATTGGGAAATGCATTAATCCAAACATTTCTTGCTTTTTTCAGGATCGGTATACTGGTATATTTCGGACAGAGAAGAATGTAGCAGGTCAGATAAAAAAAACTATTTTCATTAAATCTTTTAAAACACCTATGTAGAATAGATTTATGACCTGGTTTTGGAATTTGAATCCCCCTTTTCCCCAAGTAATACAAATTGGGGAGTGATCACAGCATCCAGTTGCTGGAGAAGAGATTTCCATAATGTTATGTTTAGATCTAACATAAATGTGGTCAGTAAGAGTACTGGAATTAGTTGTAATTCGCATTGGTCGATCCACAATCTGGTGTAAATTTAATGATGTATACATTTAAGTCCATTGTTTTTGCGGCTTTAACAAGTCAACATTGAAGTCACCGAACACAAACATTTCTTCATTGTCAAGTAGAGCGGCATCCATCATTCCACTAACGTTATCAAACCAATTTGTTTTTATCAGCCGGATTTCGATAAATGAATCCAACAAGTATGGGACTGATATGTTTTATTTTAATTCTAGCCATATTGATTCGACACCAAACTGTTCCAGATTCTCTTTCTGTTTGTTATCGACTGATTATAGTAAACTAACAAACCTGTGTTCATTTTAGCTTTTGGATCTAGGCGAATAACTTTATAGCCAGGCATAGCTAAATCAGAATCTAATGTACAGTCTGTTAATCGTGATTCTGAAAAACAAAACAGAGGAAAGGGATTCCCGGATTTTTCTAAGATCGCTGGTATATCAGTTAGCTTGCTTGATATACAGTTAATATTAGATAGCCAATCCGGAGTCCTTCTTTACAAGGTCAGGTACTTGGTGTAGACATAATGAGAACTAATGAACGAGAACAAATGAATAAGAAATTAATAAGCATGACTAGAACAACCACGCACAAACTTATCGAGGGGTACAAAATTAAAAGAAATATAGAAATGGTTTTAGTAAAGAGATAACTGATTGAATTATAGAAAGTTCACAACAGCCCCAAATATTGATAGGTAGGTCGGCACATGGATATTGGAGTACTTCAGGATTGTTGTATATTCTGCTGGCAAAATTCATGTGCTCAACATTGTGAAAACTTTTTTTCGTGGCTGGGAAACAGAGGAGAAATCCTTTGCGTGTTATGATGCATGTGGTTAATTTCCCGTTTGTTTACACCGGAGTAGGAGGCCATTGGAATCTGAGGTTACTGTATGGCTCTTTCGTTAACATTAACTAAGAAGAAGAAGAAGAAGAAGAGAGAGAGAGACACTTGACACTTGACACGCGTTAACGCCGCGCCATTTATTGTGGGGCCAAAGGTCCATTCACAAAGAGTTCGCAGCGTCAGTTTCAATTTTATAGAACAAAATAAACCATTCTACAAAAGCAAGACAAAATATAACAATAATATTCTATTAACTCCAGTGTCAACCATCTATCAGTTTAATCAAAGCATCTGTTCATTTCGACCAAACTAATATGTCAACATATAATTCTGTATATATACACATACATGATCTGATTTGGGATTTCTCTGCCATCTTGAAACAGGTTTAGTACATTTCCTATTTTCCGTTTGCTCGTGTGATGTTACTTAATGTTTGTTGTTACGTTCCACATTGGACTTACTCGTCTTCTTTATTATGTAGTAAGTTACGTTAGGACAGACAGGATTTTACCTCTACTATCATCGACAGCAAGTGAAACTTCCATGAAAGTTGTTTCAACCTCAAAACAATAATCGTATTCGTTTTTGCGTGATGATAATATTTCTACTTGGGACGAGTCCCTTCGAGCGAGCGTAGAACTGTAGTGGGTCAAACTAGATCTGTGTGGTTGAAGCGAGCCACTCACTACACGAGAGCGGCACATCGTCGCTCGTCTCGCGAAAGAAGACGCAGCGGGCCACGCAGAAAAGACCTTGACCTTTGTTAATCGCTCTAAAGTTAGCTATTGACCTAGATTCTCAAAAAAAAAAAAAAAAAAAAAAAAAAAAAAAAAAAAACTCTTCTTTACATACACGCGTCACAATAAGTATGTATATTTAACTGCAATATGTTGAAGACACAGGGTTTGTACTAAATAATATCACTCTACGCGAAACTGGTCAACACTCATTTTGTTCACCTCTAATACTTATCTAACTTGTACATGTATGGTGGAGAGAGAGAGAGAGAGAGAGAGAGAGAGAGAGAGAGAGAGCATCTGTCCACAAAGCATGATGTCTGTTTATTTGCTCGTTTGTTTGTTTGTGTTTTTTGTCTATATGCAGTAATCAAACAGTTCTTTAAGTCTTTGGGTTGAGTTTTGAGTTTTGAGTAAGTGTTTCGAATCTTTAAGTTCTGTGTTTAGTTTACGTCAATAAATGCCGCTCATATTTCAAGCAAATCAGAGAGAGAGAGAGAGAGAGAGAGAGAGAGAGAGAGAGAGAGAGAGAGAGAGAGAATCTTTCGACATTAAAGACGTTTAGATAGTCAGTTTGCCTGTGTGTTTTTTTGTTTCATTATTTTTTTTAATTAGTAGTCTCAGTCAGTTCCTTTTACCGATTGAAAGTCCTGACTCCAGCCTACGCTTAGAGTTACACAGTGGAAAGTGTACTTGGTAAACAGACAAAACGATAAGTAAGCTCAATAAATGACGAGCAAAGCTTTAGAAACAAATGCACTAAATAGGTGAATAATGCATGCGTTTTGTTTAATGATATAATTGAGCAAAACATTGTATAGTCACGCATCGAAAGGCAACATTTTATTTTTTTCTTAACAGGGAACATCACACATATAAAAAAAAATGAATAAGAAAAAGTCGAAAAGCAAGAATGCATAAACGCGCATACTCTAATAAATACAGTGAAAACTCACAATGCCGTCAGACGATGGGGGGCTGAAAATCGTCGCCACGTAATAACCAGCTCAATCCAACTGCAGCAGGCAATACTTGATCCCAGTGACTGTTCGTGCTGTGCAGTCGTGGCAAAGATGGTCAGGCTATTGCCTCTTTATATAGCTGTGGGTCGATACACGTCGTGGTCATGCTTCATTTCCTTCGCTCGTAAAACTGTCATCATCCATAGGCTGAGATATAATGACAACAAAAAAAATCAAAAACAAAATAATGACAATAATGGAATTCTACATGCTCTTTCCTCTCAACAATAATAGGTCAAGGCGCTTACAAGGATCGAATAGAAAGATAGTGATGGAAGGAAGTGTGTGTGTGTGTGTGGGGGGGGGGGGGGGGAGGGGCGGGGGTGGGGGGTGGGTGGGTGGGGGGATGGGGTGGTGGTGGTGGAGAGAGGGGCAATATACAATGATTGAATAAAACACAAAATGCACACACACACACACACACACACACACACACACACACACACACACCGCGCGCATGCGCGCACACACACACACACACACACACACGCACGCACGCACACACACACACACACACACACACGCACGCACGCACACATACACACGCACGCACACGCGCACGCGCGCGCGCGCGCGCGCGCGCGCGCGCACACACACACACACACACACACACACACACACACACGCACACACACAGCATTCATATATAGGGGAGGCTGCACAAGGAAAGAGTTAAAGATTTCAAATTAGAGATACTGTTTAGATTATGCTGGAGAGAAAGGCTGTTAGTGACTTTTTAAACTGAAAGAAATTTTGAGTGTGGCGATCTGACTAAGGAGGTCTGCTTTAGGTGACAGGTCCAATGATCAAAATGGCCCACTGTCCTGATGCAGGCCTACATCTGGGTACGGACAGAATGTGTGTCTGCCGAAAAACAAAGAGAAGGAAACGATGTGTAATGTCTTGCATAGAGATAGCGAGGAGCAGATTCTGCAATCTTATTGAAGCATAGACAGCGAGCCAATGCAGTTGAATCAGAAGAGCAGTATGTGATGGCAGACGGTTTCAATGGGTTGAAAATCAACCTAGCTGCACAATGTTGAGCTTTTTGAAGTTTCTTAATTTGATTCCTTGAAAGGCTGGCCAAGAACGCATTGCAATGATCAAGATAGAGAAGAGCAAGTGAAGTTGCAACAGTCTCCACAGCTTGCAAGAAAAGGTAGCGGCGCGGCGAATTTGTCTGATTCTGATCTAAAATGTAATGAGAATTTATTCTGTTAGAAATGTCAGTGAAAGGTACTTTTTGTTTTTTTCCATCAATTTACCTCAGCTTGCTATATACTATTCAGTTTCTGACAGAAAAAAATGCATCTCTCTTAGATACCAATCAAGGAAGTAACATACTCTGGTCTAGCTGAATCATACAGCCGGTATCATCTCCAAACTTGCATGAGAAACGGAATGCCTAGAAAATATTTCGTAGGGTAGTTGCATATTCGAAAGAAAGAGAAGAGGGACAGGGACAGGTCTCTGTGGAATGCCATGCCAAACAAGAGAGGAGCTAACTTTGAAATGAAGACATGAATTAAAACACTTTGTTTCCTGACAGTGAGATAGGACTGAATGAAGGAAAATACTCGATCGTGTACACTGAAAACAGTTTGAAATTGATAGAGAAGGCTATCTTGATCAATAGTATTCATGGCAGCACTAAGATTAAAAAAAAAAAATGAGAGAATGGAAACACGAACATTATCACTCGCGTTCAGCACACTGCTTGTGTCAAAAAGTCAAGATTATTTTGATTTATTTGGTAAATAGCATTATGTTCTAGAAACAAATACAGACACATATATATTTTTCGTGAACTGTTGTCCATCAGTATAAAGTCCAATGAAAATTTATCGGGACTCTGATGATACTCAGGGAAACAAAAAAGAAAGCAAAAATCCTGAACATTTTTACCACCAGGATGACGGGAGGACAGAGACAAAGTGACAGGCACAATCAGGGCAACTCTGCCCCTGTTCCGTTCCTATGAAACTCGTTGGTGTCGAGGACCGAAAGGAACTGTCTTAGTTGTCCAGTGCGGTGATCTCTGGATGCGAAAGATCTGCAGCTGAGCAATCACGTTCGTCAGTAAGGGGGGGGGGGGGGGGGGGGGGGGGGGGGGGGGGGGGGGCGGTGGGGGCAAGGGGGGGGGGGGGAAGAAGGAAGGGATGGGGGAGGAAGGAAAGGAGTGGGGTGGGGGGGGTGACGAGAGGGCATAGCGGAAGGTGTTTTTGTGTGTGTTTGAAATTAGAACAGGGCACCACCGAAGCCAAGCAAAGCAGTTCAGCAGCAATGAAGTGTCTACTCTTGCAGGTTACCTCACAGCAGCCTGATACTGACAGCCCCCTGTGACCTGCTGGTGCTGAGACTTTCACAGAACGAATCCGAGCGTTGCTGTGCCAAAATGAATAATTTGGAAGTATGTACTGACAGAAAATAGATGATGAGATGGAAAATTGCTACAACAGCAACAGCAACGGGAGAAACCACAACCACCACCCCACCACCACCAACATCATCAACAACAGCAACAACATCAACAGCAATGAACACCATCATCACCATTATCATTATCGTCGTCATCATAATCATAATAACAGAGAAAAACTCAGCAACTGTTCTTTTCCAAAGAATGAAAATGTTCATGATAAGCCATCAAATACAAAACTTGGAATTCTTTTTATTTCGTCCTTTCATTATCATAAAACGCCTTATGTGTCACAAACTTAATATTTTGATCTTTCAGTTAATACATCTCCACAAAAACAATCGCATATACACACAGAATGATCATCATGCATACATCGTCAAGTTTTCTTTCTCATCCTATACAGTTAAATGCGTCTACAATTTATAGCGCATTAGCGCATTCTGTGTGTTGGTTTGCATGTGTATCTATTTGTGCGCAGTCTACTGTTATATCTTATGTTCTCATAACTTTTATATAACGACTCATTAGCATATGAGCAGATCAAGAGCAAATTTCCTTTACTTTTTTTTCAATACAAGTATAGGGTGAAGTGAAGTGACATGGCGGGTATGCCCCCGAAAAGTGTACATCATTTTTACCACTTTAACTGAGCAAGTTCTTGCATCTGTGTATGTTGCATATTTATTTCATTAAGACCTCTAGGCCCTAGTGGCTATCACCTGTCCTCCACTCACTCAGTCACTGCCACTGCCAGCTGTTCTCCCTCCTCTTCTTGACGGAATGTTCTCGTACCCCACGACAGCACCATTGAATGTATTGGCTTTGAAGTTTGATCACTGTTGCTCTCTCTCTCTGCCAGTTGCGCGAAGATCACAAGTAATACCTAATAAGGAAGAAGCTCATCCCAGAGATCTATTTCTATCACCCACTGGGGTCAGAGGCCCGGTTCCTTTGTATTTTCTTTCAAATCAAACGGGTCGCTCGAGTACTGAAAATCGTAGTTTGACGTAGTATTTTGACGTAAAATGCACGTCGCTTTACTGCGTAGGCCTAATTTGGGCTGGCTTAGATTTCTATTTAGTAAAACGTTCTTTCATATCTTTATACCAAATGAAGACGTCAGGGAGAGGTCTAAACAACTCCCAATGTCAACCATCGTCTGCAGACGGCGCCTCCGCTGGCTAGGTCATGTCTTAAGATTACCCTGTTCAGGACCTGCAGATCAGGCCATTAAATGGACCCCAGCAGGCCAGAAAAAAAGAAGACGACCCAGGATGAGCTGGCGACAGACAGTGGAAGAGAGACCTCAGACTCGTTGACAGAGGATGGAGTGACACTGCGAAACTGGCTGAGGACCGTGCACAGTGGAGCGCCTTGACTGCCTCATGCATTGCAAGACGCGGGAGCATCTAAGTCCAAGTAGCGTAAGTCTTTCATATCTTCACCTCTGCTTGGTAGATCTGGCATCAACACTGACCTAATTTGAAAAAAAAAACTATGGTTTGTAAGAGATCAAAACTTGCAAAGAAATCGACGATTTTGTAGTGAAGTACTTTTTTCTCTGGAGGAGCTTATCCGGTTTGTAGGGGAACTCATTTCTTGTAGACGGCGTAATTTTTCTTTCGAGAATTTCTTTTTAGAGTAAAAACTTTGTACAAGAATTCTATTTTGGAATAAATTCGTCTTGTGAGAATTTTACTCGAGAATGTATTTCTTCCAGTGAGTATGGTATGTTGATAGATTTGTGTCAACATACACCTTTCCTCCCCACCCACCCTGGTGCCATTTATTCTACTGATGCATTCGCTCGTTACATGTGAGCTACATGTAGGCAAATAACCTCTCTTGTTTTACTGTTTGCAAGCCAACGAACCTCGCAGACCTTTACCTGACTGTTACCATGTTGGGAATAAATGTCAGAAAGCGTCAACATGTATTTATGATATATAAAGATTGTTTATCTATCCTTATAATTGTCTTATCTATCTCTCTGTCTATCTATCTATCTATCTATCTACCTATATACTCTCTCTTTTTCTCTTTATATCTGTACATCTATATCTAGTCATCTATGTATCTATTCATCTGTCTATATCTATCTATCTATACATCTGTACATCTATCTACCTATACAAATACCTATCTAGCTATCTAATAATCTGTCTGTCTGTCTATCTACCTATCTATCTATCTCTATTTATCTATCTATATATCTGTCTCTATCTATCTATCTATCTATTTATCTCTCTATCTAATTCTTTCTCTGTATTTATCTATTTCTCTACCTATCTCTATGTCTGTCTCTATCTATCTGTTTATCTCTCTGTATCTGTTTATCTATCTAGCCAAATTCATACTATACGTCCCTAGGGTAGGCAAGTCCAGAATGTGCAAGCTAACTGTCCCAGTCATTCCTTTTGAATTACAATAGCAGGTTTTTTAAAAAGGCGTACAATTTCGACCAAAAAGATGTGAATACTACCTGAAATTTGAAAGCAACATAAAGAGACACCGTTGATTGATTTTGATTTTTTTTCTATAAAAAGTTGATCCTTTCAATCCCCATAGCCCAATGGCTGAAATAACAGTGAACAGTGACTCGCCGTGTCTGAGTCTTATTGTTTTGGAAGATTGAGCCCCTCTTTCTCATTCTGCTCCCTTAACTTTTTTTCTGAAATAAACTGTGTATCCATTTACTGTGGAGTGGACAACGGGGATTTTCAAGACGTAAAAATCCGATTCTATCACTGGTTTGAACTCACAACTGTCAATTGCAACGCTTTAACTGGTTGCCTGTGGGCTCCTGTACTGGCTTACTGCGAGATTGTGAAAATAAACACCTGCATATGCCCATCCTGTTGTTACCTTCCTCAAGGAGGATAAGCATTCAGCCTTGCCTGTGGATTGCTTGCCTGTTGGCAAGATGATATGACAGAATTGCAGTTGTGCGTTTTTGTTGTTGCTGTCACTGGAAGACCGCCATGAAATATACAGCAGACGGAATTTGACGGTTCAGAACAATTCTAGTCATTCTCATGATAGCAGAATCAAATTTCACAAAAAGAAGTTTAATAAAGCGCAGTTGTCAACTGTACATGTAATGTGTATTAAACTTTGTGCATCGTAGAATTTGCCATATGTGTATTTGTATGTATGAGTGTATGAGTGTGTGTGTGTGTGTGTGTGTGTGTGTGTGTGTGTGTGTGTGTGTGTGTGTGTGTGTGTGCGTGCGTGTGTGTGTGTACAGACGAGAGCTGTGCCACGAGGTGGTACGGTGCACTCCACATACCCTAGGGCTAACCAGAACCTGCTGAATCATGGCGTGGCTCTTAGCTCCACGCATAAACTTTACGAGACAGCTCCAGCACATATACAGTGTATGTAGAAAGCTGGTTATACGGAAAGAAAACAGTGTACAAATCAACGGTGGTGTAAGATTAGAAAGAGAGAGGCACTGTTTGACCAAGGCCTTTTAGTTGTTGTCGCATTGTCATCATCATCGTTATCAACATCACCATCACTATTGCCATCATCATTTTGCTTCTTTTTATTGTTCATCCCTTATTGTTATTCCCCGTTTCTTTGTTATCATCTGTGTTGTTGTTTTCACAAATGGTTTTGTGCTTTCCCGTTTTTTCCCTTGTTTTTGTTGTATATACTCTTTCTTCTTCTTCTGCTTCCATCCTCTTCTCCTTTTGTCGTCTCGTTTGTTTTCTGTCGTGTTTTTTTTTTTTTTATCTTGCTTTTGTCCAGTAACTGGTCAGAGAACAAAACAAAACAACAAAAAACAACAACAAACCGCTAGATGCACACAATATTAATCGCGTGTGACTTATTTTCTCTTTTCCTACTTTTTCCGTTTTTCAACTCCCAAACTTTCAACGAAGTGATTTTTGATATGTGCGTGTTTTCGTTACACCAAGAGTGTGAATTGCTTCCAGGATATCTTCCATTCAGAAGACAATATCCAGCAAGTCTGCAAGGAAGATGAAGATGACAAAATAAAAACAAGAAAATCTCTGTCTGTCTGTCTGTCTGTCTGTCTCTCTGTGTATATTTTTACATACTAACATTGTGCTACATTTTACACACACACACACACACACACACACACACACACACACACACACACACACACACACATATACACATATATATATATATATATATATATATATATACTTGAACAAAAGAAGGAAAAGAACAACAACAAGTTCCGTTCATAACCCAAATTTTCGGCACCAGCCTTCCTCCGGGGAGTTTATTGCGACTGAATGATCAAAACATCTCTCACACATGTTCACTCTGTTCATCTGAAATTTCATTGGCGTTCTGCACGTGTAACATTTCAACCATTGAAAAAGTGATCACATTTAACAACGCATTCTATACCACATCCATGAGTGTGAACACACAAAGACGTACACCTTCACACACACACGTATACGTAATACATACGCATGCACACACATTTATATATACATACACACGTGCGCGCATATGAACACACACAAACGTACTAACACACACATGCGCGCATGCATACACACATAAACCCACACACACACACACGCACGTACGCATGCACACACACACCAATATGCCCACACGCGCGCACACACACACACACACACACACACACACACACACACACACACACACACACACACACACACTCACTCACATACACACCCACACGCACACCCACACACCACACACACACACACACACACACACACACACACACACACACACACACACACACATACACACACACACACACACACACATATATATAAATACACATAAACACAGACCTGCACATCCACGTTCACACACACACGCTCATATAATTGAACATGCGTATGAACGCGCGTGCACTCAGACACACAAAATATCTGGGTGTATGTACACAGTTGTAGGCAAAAAGAGAGAGAGGGGGGGGGGGGGGGGGGGGAGGTTTATGCGGAGGGAAGGAAAGGGGAATGCGGAGGGGGGAGCTATGTGAGAAGGGATCGGAAACAAAGTGATCGCTGTGGGGGTAGGAGAGGGGGATTGCACAGGGAATGGGGGAATGTCGGGAAAAGAGGAAACTGGGCCAAAAAACAACAGCGATGTCATTAATGTAATCACGCACATCAGTATGAGAGAGAGAGAGAGAGAGAGAGAGAGAGAGAGAGAGAGAGAGAGAGAGAGAGAGAGAGACACTGGGGTTAAGTTCTTAATCAGAAAGAACGCATCATCGTGGATATCAATCCATCGAAATGCAGTGGGGAGTGAAGAATGGGGGGGAGACAGAAAGACACAGGGAGAGGAGAGACAGAGAGAGAGGGGGGGGGGGACGGGGTTTATAGAGAGAGACAGAGAAGGAAAAAGGGAGAGGGGGAGAAAGAGAGAGAGAAAGGGAGGAAATTAGAGAGAGAGAGAAAGAAAGGGAGAAAACAAAAAAGAGAGAGAGTGATGGAGAGAGAGAAAGGGGGGGGGGGGGGGGGGGTAAGGAAAAGAGATCGTAGTGGTTAGAAGCTTTCATATGACCCCAATCTCATTGGAGCCACTGAAATCCAGGACTAGCTCTCACTAGGTCCGTAAGAGAAAGAGAGAGAGAGAGAGAGAGAGAGAGAGAAGGGGGTGGGGGGGAGAGGAAAATGATCGTAATAGAAACAAGCTTTCATGTGTCCCCACTCCCACTGGGGTCACGGAAGTTCGGGACTTGTTCTCACTAGGTCCGTAAGAGTGAGAGTGAGGGAGAGAGAGGAAGAGACAGAGAGAGAGAGAGAGGGGGGGGGGGGGGGGAGAAATGTGACCGTAGTAGTAACAATCATACGACCCCACTCTCACTGGGGCCACAGAAGTCCAGGACTCGCTATCACCGGGTCCATCACAGAGAGAGAGAGAGAGAGAGAGAGAGAGAGAGAGAGAGAGAGAAAGAGAGAGAGATTGGGGGGAAAAAAGTAAAGTGATCGTAGTAGCTGCAAGCTTTCATGTGGCTTCACTCTCAATGGGGTCACTAAAGTCCAGGACTTGCTCACACCAGGTACGTAAGAGAGAGAGAGAGAGAGAGAGAGAGAGAGATTGATAGAGATGAAGAGATTGGGGGGGAGGGGGGAGAGAGAAAAGTGGTCGTAGTAGTTACAAGATTTCATATGGCCCCACTCTCACTGGGGCCACAAAAATCCAGGACTTGCTCTCACCAGGTCCGTAAGAGAGAGAGAGAGAGAGAGAGTTATGGAAAGAGAGAAAAAGACGGGGGGGGGGGGGGGGGGGGGGGGAGGAAAAGTGATGTTGGTAATAACAAGCTCATATACGGCGCCACTCTCAAGAGGAAGAAGAAAGTGAAGAGAGAGAAAGACCGAGAGAGAAAATAGAGAGAGAGAGAGAGAGAGAGATGTAGGGGGTGGGGGGGGCGTTGTATAGGGGGGGGGGGAGAGAGGGTTTCTTATGGGAAGTGATCGTAGTGGTTACAAGCTCTAATGAAGCCCCACTCTCACTGGGGGCAACAAAAGTCAGGAACCTGCCATCACCCGATCTGTAACCTTGTGAATCTTGTGATGAGAGGGAGGTAGGGAGAGAAACAGAGAGAGATAGGGGGGAAGGAGAAAGAGAGAGAGAGAGAGAGAGAGAGAGAGAGAGAGGAGAGAGAGAGAGAGATGATCGTAGCAGTTACAAACTGTCATAAAGCACCACTTAAACTATGGCCACCGAAGTCCGAAACTTGTTCAGCATTATATATATATATATATATATATATATATATATATATATATATATATCGGGCTATGCTGATAGCTTTGAGCAACCTTCCTCTGCAACTGGTCAAACGTTCTCTGTGTGCTTTACACACACGCCCTCCCGGGCATCCAGAAAGCAAAACAAACATGAAAAAACAAAAACGAAACAAAACAAAACGAATGACAAAAAGAAAAGAAAGAAAAAAAAGAAAAATCTAGAAGCATATATAATAATTAAATGAATACAATGTAATTAATGGCCATCGTTTATTCCCTTTCACAGCCTTTCTGTATGTACCTCAGCAGGATGTTGATCAATACAATCCGTGTGTGTGTGTGTGTGTGTGTGTGTGTGTGTGTGTGTGTGTGTGTGTGTGTGTGTGTGTGTGGGCATATTGGTGTGTGTTGTGCATACGTACGTGCTTCAGGTAAGACACAAACGAACAGAACAACGAAAATTCACTTAGCTTAGATCGCTTCGGAGTTCAGCGCAAAGAAGTCGTTGAATGAGAACGAGGCTGTTGGAAGGGAAATGATGTGTGAGTCAAAGTCGTAATGATGATAATAATATTACTGATAGGAATACTAATAATGGTCAAAATATTGAAAATAAATTAAGACAGGATTACTACCACAATTGGTATCAATAAGTTGGGTATGGGAGAAAGGAGAGTGGGTTAGAGGATTCTTAAACAGCAGGGTTGCCGTGGCAACAGTCCCAGAGGCGAAGGCGATGGTGATGTCAATGCTAGTGGTGGTAGTATCAATCCTGGCAATAGTATTACTGAATGATACTGCTAACAACGATAGTGAAGATTCAGGTAATAAAAGCGTGATACAGAAATATGTTTAGAAAATATATTTTATAATAATTAATAAATAAATGAAACATAGCTTGTAAAAAAAGGGAAAAAAAAAGAAAAAAAAATAATAATAATAATAATAATAATAAACAATGATGATAAATGCATAAATAAATAATTGAAAAATAATAATGGTAATAGAATAAATAGGTGAAAATAATGCTAAATAAACAATAACAATGTTAATAATAGTTAAGGTACTAAAGGTATTAATTCTGATAGTAAGGAGGAGGAAAAACAAACAAACAAACAAAAACAGCAACAACCAAAGGGAGGAGGGAGAGGGGAGGACAGGAAGAACAGAAATGAAATAGAAGATACAAGTTATGGGAAGAAGGATGGAATCCAATAGGTATATTAATAATTACATTAATAGTTATGTTAATAATTGTGATTGTAACTCTACAGTAATGGTAGTGATGCACACACACACACACACACACACACACACACACACACACACACACACACACACACGCGCGCGCGCGCGCGCGCGCACACACACACACACACACACACACACACACACACACACACACACACACACACACACACACACACACTGCTGCCACCTCACCACAAACACAGGCATGTAAAAAAAAAAAAAAGCATAAAAAAATAATAACATGAGAACAAAAAATTATAAGCATCAGCAATGATTCCAACAATTATAATTACTCACTGTAAAACAGGACTTAAAATACTTAGTAGGAAGGTGGGTGAGGGGGGGGGGTGGGGGGCAACATACATGCCTACGCACACACGCATACATACACATACATACCCCCTCCCCCCCCCCCCCCCCACACACACACACACAATACACAAACTCACACACATACACACACACACACACACACACACACACACACACACACACACACACACACACACACACACACACAGAGGCACACACGCAAGCGCGCCATAGGGGTCAGTATTTAAACTAAAAAATAAGACACGCATTCTCCCGTCTCTGGTTGACTCTCTCAATGAAGAGTCGTACGGTAGATGGCAGGAAGGACTCCCTCAGTCGGTTGATCCGGGCACTGAAGCTCCTCAGGACCCGGGAAGATTCTCTCCTGGGCTCTTGGGGTGCCAGCACCCCGTGGAGTGGGTAGTGGTTGTCTGCTTGGATCTTGTCAAGCTTCTCAAGTGCCACACCTGGGAACCACGCGCTCACGGGTATTAGCACTTCCCCCACGATGGAGGCTACCTTGCTGACTACTTTCTCCAGCCGGTCCATGTCTGTCGTCCTGGCGCTACTGTGGTAACACAGTTGGTTGAAGGCCAGTACACTTTGAATGGTCAACTGGTAGTACAACCGGAGGGATCTGTGGGCTGACACGAAACTGTGGCAGCTTTCTCAGGAAGAAAAGGTCTCTGGTTTGTCTTCTTGCACACTGCATATGCATTGGAAGACCAAACTAATTGGTTGTTGATGACAGTACCTAAGTACTTGTAGTACTCGACGATCTCGACTGGCTCACCATTGATGACGAGGGGCTCGGTGCTGGGCTTGTTCTTCCTGAAGTCCACGACAATCTCTTTGGTCTTGGACACATTCAGCTCCAGATGATTTGTGCTGCTCCAATCAGCCAGTTCATCCACGGCGTGCCTGTACGCTGTTTCGTCGTTCTTGAGGATGAAGCCAGTCAGCGAGGTGTCGTCTGCAAACTTGATCAGCAGAGTAGAATCATCTTTGCTGCTACAGTGGGCAGTGTACAGGGTGAAGAGAGCAGGAGACAGCTCGCAGCCCTGGGGAGCGCCAGTGTTGGTGGTCACAGGATCGGAGACCGCGTGCCTAGCTCGGACCCGTTGCATTCTCTGAGTCAGAAAACTGAAGATCCAGCTGATGAGGACTGGGGTTGACATTGTAGCGGAGAAGCTTGGTGACAAGGAGATGGAGTTGGATCGTGTTAAAGGCACTGCTGGAGGCGATGAAGAGGACCCTTGCATATGAGGTAGGCTTCTCGAGGTGAGTGTAGACACTGTGGAGGAGAGTGAGGATGGCATCTTCAGTACTCCAGCTGCGGAATAAGCAAACTGAAGAGGATCCTGATGCTCCTCTGTCTCCAACCTCAGCAGGCGAAGGACGATCTTCTCAGCGCACTTAAAGGGGGAGAGAAGTGAGTGAGTGCTACTGGCCTGTAGTTGTTCATGGTGACTGGAGAACGTTTCTGGCGACAGGCACAATAATTGATGATTTCCAGAGGGCTGGGATGGAGCCCTCGTCAATGGACCTCTGGAAGAGCTCACAGTATACCGGAGCTAGAGCGTCACGACATTCCCGCAGCATCCTACCAGTGATGCTGTCAGGGCCTGCAGCACTGCGCCCTTTTGACCTTCTTGAAGGATGTCCTGACTTCATCGACTGAGATGGTGATTGGATGCGCAGTTCGACTTGCCACCTCCTGCATGGCCCGCTGCTGCTCCTCACTGAAGTCCCAGTGGTCAAACCTGGCATAGAAGGTGTTTAGCTCTCTGGCCAGCTTGGCTTCATCACTGGTCTGGAGAGGGACTTTCTCCTGCTTGTGGCCGGTGATTGTCCCGATGTCTCCCCAGTTCTGCCTGGCGTTGCCTTCCCGGAAGTTGGACTCCACCCTGGATGTGAAGAGGCATTTGTCCTCCCTGATCTGTCTCTGGAGCTGCTTTTGGGCTGCTTTCTAAGTACTGTTTGTCCATTGAAGTAGGTCAGAAAGGTTACTGATTGCTCGGACGTTCAGTACTTATATTTGTTTAAAAGGAGATAAAAAAAAAAATTGTGTAATCACAATCAGGTTTGTGAATTTACAAACAGTGCAACAATTTCAGGAACTTGAATAGACCCATGACACTTGTGTGAGTGAGTGAGTGAGTGAGTGAGTGAGTGTGTGTGTGTGTGTGTGTGTGTGTGTGTGTGTGTGTGTGTGTGTGTGTGTGTGTGTGCTGGGAACAAAGTTTAATGGATGATTAATTTACGTTTCAAATACACGCCGCTTTGACTTTCACTCAGCATTGCTCTCAGAAACAGCATCTGGGGCCACTGTTGCGTCTTACTCAGTTTTGTTATGTGTTGAAATCTGCTGGTATCATCAACACATTTTGTGAAGTAGATCAGAACCCAAGTCCATTACTTGGAGGTATTCTTGGCACAAGATTCAAACAGCTACGTTTGTCACAGGCTTACCATCAACTTGAACTCAGAAAGCACAAAAATCACAACAATAAAGACACCCATAGGACTTGAACGGGACAAAAATCCCCATGTTGTGTCAATGCTGCAGAAACAGCTTTTCCAAAGAACAATAGAAGTTGTGGTGGTTGGCTGCAAAGAAAGGCAAAAGTACACGAATTATGTTTTAGTGTCTGGAGAAACAAATTAAGAGCACCTGCAAATCTTCATCGAATTCTGGGCACACTTTAAAACAAAAGAGTTTTTTAAAAAGTTTCAGAATATGCTGGAGAAAAATTGTTGATTGTAGTTCACCATTTCTGAGTAATGAATTTCACCATCACTTATACTTGATACTTGATATGTTGGGTGTTGGGGGCCTTTTTACAAGGCCTGTTCACCACTTCTGTTCAAAACTAGACTTGCTTGCGTGGCATGGCAAAAGCAGTCTAGTGATAACAGCTGGGGTCGAATTTCCTTGGCAGACTTTCCCAATGGGCATCCAGTCTTTTGAAAGTATTAATGCTCGGGGCCGTCACCACATTATCTGGAAGACTGTTCCATGTGGACACCACTCTCTGCGCGAAGAAGCTGGAACGCATGTTCAGTCTGCAATGTCTTTTCTCCAGTTTTAGAGAGTTCTCACTAGCGTCTCTACCTTGGTGGAGCTGGAGTTGTGATCTGTCTGTGTCATACAAACCCTGTACAAACTTAAAAGTGTCAATCATGTCGCCTTTGTTTCTGCGGTGTTCCAGGCTTGGCAGTTGTAGTGCTGCTAGGCGCTCTGGATATGATTTTTCTTTCAGGGGGTCAATGAGTTTTGTTGCTCGCCTTTGAACATCCTCCAGGTCAGCACACAGGGTTTTAAATCTCGGCTGCCATACAGCGTGACCACACTCAAGGACTGGCCTTACAAGGGACTTATAGAGTTGGAAAAAGGTTTCTGGTGTAAGCTGATCAAAGGACCTTCTTTTGACCCCAAGGAAAATGTGGGAGAAGAACATTCATGCAATTGCTGTACCTACAAATAAAGCGGAGCGGCGGCCTTTCACAGACTTTACCATTATCTTTTGACACTTCATACCAGACTTTGAAGAAATCACAACACTACAGTAAGCTGAAAAAAAAAAATCCAAGATTGAATTGGACAAAAAGAAAGCCCATCTCTTCAAAGAGAAGATTTCTAGATGAACCATTACACCCCCAAGAAGCTGATTCTCTAAACAGATGCCTCATCAGTCAGTGTCGGGGCAGTACTTCTTTAGCCAGCAGAAGACGGTCAGCTCCTACCAGGATGGCATGTTTTCAGGATGTTGCAGCCCACTGAGTAAATCTATTCATAACAGGGCAGGAAAACATTGGCAACATTTTTGGTGTGACCAGATTCAGACAATACCTTCTTGGACGGCGTTTCACACTGATGGCAGATCACAAACCCCTGCTAACCATATGAACACATGGAAGCTTGTACCCCAGCTTAGTTCGGCAAGAGTCATAAGATGGTCTTCACTTCCCGCAGGTTATGACTATAAAATGTTGCACGTTCCTAGAAAAGAAAACTGCGCCACTGCTTTCTGTCTTGGGAACCTTGAATAATGATGAATAATTGACAGGTCAAATGTTACTGGTGCTACAGATGGTGGAATTTTGCATTTGGCTGGCTTTTTGTTTGCTTTACACACACACCCTTCTCACATCCACAAAGCAAAACGATATGAAAAGGTTATCAACAGCAAAGTAGTCCAAGAAGAAACGTCCAAAGATGAAATTTTGTCAACAGTGTTAAATGTTACGAAAAGTGATGGTGCACACATGTAGAGGACAGTGTGAGACCATTTCCAACAAATGTTTAGAGACAGCAATTGAAGATAATATCCATCTGTAGGACTTAAGAGTAACTGTTCCAAAATCTCTTCAAGAGAGTTTGTTGAAAGATTTGCGTGCAGGGCATCACAATATGGTGAGAATGAAACGGCTACCAAGAAATTATACATGGTTATTCTAGACTTTGATGTGGGACACAATTTTGTCAAAAGCTCAAGATGGATTCCAGCTTTTCATCCTCGAAGTATCCAGTCCAGGGAGCTCTGAAATCCGAGTTGTATATGTCAAGTTGAAACAACACCGATCAGCTGGCGTGCTGAAGAAGACTGGGAAACAATACCAACTTTTCAGCATGCTGCCCCTGTATTTGTGACTCGACGAGAAAATGCAGTATGTCAAAACAGTTGTTAACAGAGGAAAGATATGAACAAGATCGAAAGGACATGGCTGTGCAACAGTCGCTCAGATTGCAACAGAGGCCAGTAGATTGATAGAAAGCATTTGAACTAAAGAAACTGTAGGGCCACATACTTACATATCACACTTTTCCCGACTTTCCCCTCAATGCTGTAATCATCTATATTCATTACAGATTTCCATAGATTCTTAGATGAAGAGGAATTAAGAACAGATCTTACTTAATTCCTAATTAACGAAATAGGACAACATGTGATAACAAGAATACTTCCACCCCCCCCTCCCTTTTCTCAGGTTCAAGGTAGAATCATGCCTTGTTCCTCATAAAATACACATGTAAGCATAGTGGTCCGCTATGGATGAGCAAATGAATGTGCCCTCAGACGTCATATGCACTGTGAAATGATTTGTGTAGCTACTAGGGATTCTTTCAAAAACTCTCTCTCTCTCTCTCTCTCTCTCTCTCTCTCTCTCTCTCTCTCTCTCTCTCTCTCTCATAGAAATCATCACAATAGTTTCAAATGTATGTTATGTAATATCAGTTGATATATTGTAATACATGTGAAGACCAGTGTCAGTTTCAGTATCATTTTTGATTACAGAATAGATTTAGACGCCTTAAACATTGTTATTGATGACAACGATATTACATGAAAAACACCAGGAATTAAACACAAGAGGGATAACTGCATTAAGTTCAGATAACTGCTCGCAGTTTTGACATAGGATCAGACCCAATTTCCAGTTGACAAAATTTATGCAAATGTGAGTGATTGAAGCTCTTTGCTGTATGTAGATAAACTTCTTTTATGTGTGGTCTATGGGAATCGATGTTGTAGTGTTCATGATTTGTACAAATGGTCTGCCATAGCATAACTTGCCATAGGTAGTGAGTGGCATGTGGAAGCTTGCATCCAAACAAAGGGTAGAAAAACAATACCACTGGTCAGATATGAAAGACTTGACCAATCAAACTAACAGATTCCCACATTAGAATAGGTTTTGATGGCTGTATAAAGGAGAGCATAGAAAGTTCTTTCTCATCTTTATCATCTTGATGGTATTACCAGCAGAAGACGCCTGGATTGCAATAGATGTAAGGGGCCACAGCCCACTTTCCTCACCTCAACAGGTCTAGCCTGTGTTGCTGGGGCATGATTCTTGAAGCTGTGGAGCATTATGGCAACAAGGCGCTGTCACTTTCTGTTTTCATCATGGCCTGGATGATCAACAGGAACTTCTCCTTGAGGGAAGAGTGAGGGGAGGGAAAAGTTATATAGGGATAGTCCCTCATAGGAGCAGAGTAGACGTTGATCTTTGCAGTGGCTTGGCGATTGTGTCCTGCTTGCTTCTTGACATCGCCTCACACATCACAGGACCATCGCTACTCAGCACAAAGATGGCTGTTTGATAGTGCTTAAGACGACTTTGGTGGGGAAATCGAGGGTTGACTGCCAGAACCCAGTATCTCATATGCATATATAGAAGAGAAGAGGGTTCTGGCAGTCAACCCTCGAAATGAGGCAAGACTCGATTAGCACCCAGATATCCATCTGGAATGGCGTACAATGAAAAAGAAAGCCTCAACTACAAAATGAAAAAAAAGATCTAGACCTGGGCTACTGACCAAGGGAAGACAACTACACTGGATGCCTCCTTCTGATCCTAGTTGCAGACTCCAACCAAGCCTGTCAGCTCCCAATTCTGCCAGGCGACAGACTACGCTTATTGCAGCTTGCTGCAGCAGTGCTCTTGTCCCTAAAAGCCATGTTGTGAGGACGTTAACTTCAACCTTCATCAAGTTTCATTTTTTGAGAAGAATCTGGCTCACTGTAGACAGTGACCTGTGGGTCAGTCCTTTGAGCATCTGAGAAGAGTTTTGTTCCATTCTCTTTATTTGTGCATGTTTGACAGTAGAGTGGACACTTCTAGTTTGCTCAATTACTCAGTGATTTATTCTCTAATGACCAGCTAGTGCAATTTTTTTTTTTTTATGGCAGACTGATTTGGATTGTGAACAGGTTTCATTTTCTCTTGTATTGATCGTAAAATCAGAGGGACAAACAGGGTGTCCAAAAAACAGGACTGATCTAGAAGTGTTGACTGGGACTGAACGTCTATCCTTAACTGGATGAATGGGTCTACACTGAGACTAGGTAGGTGAAAATTCTGGACACCTGCTATTGTTGGTCTGATATATTTTCATTTGTGAGCACATGTTTTGGGCATATTTTCATTTGTGAGCACATGTTTTGGGCATATTTTCATTTGTGAGCACATGTTTTGGGCATATTTTCATTTGTGAGCACATGTATCCAGGCATATGATATTCTTTACTGTTTTCCCCCATGGTATGTTTTCACACACTTTCCTGTGTCTTTTTTTTTTTTTTTCTTCGTATGGGCTTTCATTGTATCTTCTTTGTCTGAATGTATTAACAGCTCTGCATTGGCGGTAGATGTGAATTCCTAGATCAAAAAAACAAAGAGAATCTCGACCCGTTTCAGCCCGTTTTCCCTCACTTCACTTCAGCTCCTGGTGTGAGTTCTCACTTCGTCACAGGTGAGTGAATTCCGCGCTTGCACTGTCTTTCTCGTTCACGAGTGCTTGGCCAAGTCAGTGATAATCAGGCGTTGTGGTCCGTGCCTGAGTTGGGTACGTGTTTGTGAGTTCATCACGCAATAAGTGACTGCTTGACTTAAAGACCAACGTGGCAGCCATAGCGCCTTCTTGCTTCTGCTGCCCTTTCCACCTCTTCTTCCATTGTCTCTTTTCTTTGAATGTAGCTAATTTATTCCATTGCCTTTTCAGTAAGATTTAAATTAGTTTGAGATTCTATTTTGGGTGCTGTTCTAAGGTTTTATTAGAAGAAAAAGAAAACACCCGAAGGTGCTGGGGGAGGACCCAGAGAAGCACTGTCTCCACCTGCCTTTTGAGCAGTCCTGTACCACCCTTGGAGGCCTGCGCTGTGTTGACGATGGGTACAGGCACGCGCAGGACACTCCATTAAGATATCAAGGGACATCCTGAACAGAGGTAAATCAGACTACAGGATGCAACTCATAACAGCCTTAAAGTAGCATCCCCATGGGTGTACCAGCCCGTGTTTCATGACTGCAGAGCCCACCGGCGAAAAAAAAAACACCACCCTCCAGCTGTCGAGCACACACCCCACAGACCCAACCACCCTGCCCACGGACAGATGAAGACAGTGCCACTCCAGACACAGCCAAGCTTTCGCCATACGGTCTTATGTGCCCTCAAGAGAGAATCCAAAGTTGTAGTCTTTTTTCCCACTGTCAACAGGACTTTCCCTGTGGTCAGTGGGTCTTTCCTCACCGTCACTGGACCTTTCTCCAGGGTCAGCCTAGTTAAGGCAAAGAAGAAAAAGAAACACCCGAAGGTGCTGGGGAGGACCCAGAGAAGAAGCACTGTCTCCACCTGCCTTTAGAGCAGTCCTGTACCACCCCTTGGAGGCCTGCGCTGTGTTGACGATGGGTACAGGCACGCGCAGGACACTCCATTGGACATAACTGCTCCTGAACAGAGGTAAATCAGACTACAGGATGCAACTCATAACAGCCTTAAAGTAGCATCCCCATGGGTGTACCAGCCCGTATTTCATGACTGCAGAGCCCACCGGCGAAAAACACCACCCTCCAGCTGTCGAGCACACCCCACAGACCCAACCACCCCTGCCCACGGACAGATGAAGACAGTGCCACTCCAGACACAGCCAAGCTTTCGCCATACGGTCTTATGTGCCCTCAAGAGAGAATCCAAAGTTTGTAGTCTTTCCCACTGTCAACAGGACTTTCCCTGTGGTCAGTGGGTCTTTCCTCACCGTCACTGGACCTTTCTCCAGGGTCAGCCTAGTTAAGGCAAAGAAGAAAAAGAAGAAACACCCGAAGGTGGACATAACTGCTCCTGAACAGAGGTAAATCAGGCTACAGGATGCAACTCATAACAGCCTTAAAGGCTTATATTTTATTACAATAGGTTTCAATCTTCATTGAGTAGATTGTATAGATTTCTATTTTTGACTTTATGTTTGGTTCTGTCTGTGTGATGTTAACTGGATACTATCCAATGACAATAAAAGAATCGCTGGTTTGCGTACTTTGGCTGTAGCGATGAGAATGAGAAGAAGATTTGTAATGAAATAGTAGTAGTGACTGGTGGTGTCTGTATTAACCCCCCCCCCCCTCTCTCTCTCTGTCTCTCTGTCTGTCTGTCTGTCTGTCTGTCTGTCTGTCTCTCTCTCTCTCTCTCTCTCTCTCTCTCTCTCTCTCTCTCTCTGACTCACTCTGATAGGTATTTTTGTATTAGTTTTCGTGGTAGTTATTTTTCTTTATTCAGCAGGGCCGTGTTCTGAAGCATATTAGTTGCGTTGTAATTTTTAAGATGATCAACTGATTTAGCATTGAAACCAGCTATGTCACTTAAGGCATTCACTTGGTGGCCTATGAATATGCATGTGAAAGTTGTCAGGAGATGAGTAACTGTTATTCATAGCTACTTTGGGGGTCCATACACTGTGTTTGGCAGCATTCTATATGGGCCTTGGATTAGTTCTAGTGAATTTTGGAGAAATTTTCATTGTACGCTTCTGTCATAAATGCACAGTTCCTTTGGATAAAATTTTGGGAAGAAAATATCTCTACAGTGGGAGTTTATGTAACTATTTGTCACGACTTGTTGGTATACAACAGAGAGGTTCAGTTTGATTCAGTTCAGTAAGTGGACATGCACGTGACACATGTTGAATGCTTTATAGCTTAAACGTTTGCAGTTGTAGAATTGCTGTTGGACTTGTTCTCATCTTCAGACAGAATGTCAGTGTTGGGTCTCGCCTTATGGCATTTCCTACGACACACTATGGTGTATTCCAAACAAAGCGAGAGATTACAAAAACAATATGGTTGAGCAGATGACACTAAGTTGCATCAGCTGCAGCACCACTCCTAAAATTAAGGTTTTTTTTTTTTTCAGAAGTGCAATCTTAAATTTATCTTTATCCAGTGAATAATAGTTTAGACAATGCATGATCAAAAGCTTATTACTATTGTATTGATAGCATTATTTTGATCATGCATGGCTGATCAGATCAAATGCACTTGTAATTGATTAAACAAAAGATTGTGACTTTAAAATCATCTTGTTTGCCATTCATACCTGCAGTAATGGCCATTGAACAGCGTTTAAGATGACATGACAAAGTGTCTCCTGGCTTGGTTCACGAATTCGAAAAAGATGATGTGCAAATTACCCACAGGCTCACAAAATCTATCTTCTGCTGGAAGGTAAACTTCTGTTGTGTGTATCCTTGTGTGTGTGTGTGTGTGTGTGTGTGTGTGTGTGTGTGTGTGTGTGTGTGTGTGTGTGTGTGTGTGTGTGTGTGTGTGTGTGTGTGTGTGTGTGTGTGTGTGTGTGTGTGTGTGTGTGTGTGTGTGTGATTTTTTTTTCGAAATATGATGTACACGTGTTTATAAGGAAATGCTGATGTAATTCATTTGTCAAACACACACAGTGATGAAAAAGGAGCGGCACTGTGTTTACTGCTTGCGAAAATGACAGTAATCTTATATAAAAAGGTATGAATTATAAGAACATTAAATACTTTCAATTTGCATTTTCATGATTATGTCCTTTGCCACCGTGGAACACCTTAAGATGCGGACAACATCGGTTTTTTTTTTTAGATGATCCTGAGCTATTTCAAACTTCAATGTCTATGAGCGTGAGCGTACAAAAGTAATGGTTTGTTTAGTTAATGTTATTCTGAAGTAAGTCGAAGTCAAGCATTGAATAAAATTAATTGTTTTTGAGATGTTTCACGTGGCATGTTTAAAGCTTTATTTCTTGAAAGAAAAGAATACTTTTCATAACATTTTATCCAGAGTTTTCAACACAGACTGGCGTTTTGTTATCTTTACTGTTCTAACAATACGCTTGTGTTATATATAGCTTGTGTACCATGCTTTCAGAACAAATTCCTATGCGACCCACAAAGTTGACTACGTTTGCCCTTGCCATAGTATTAGTCTTACCGTACTCCTTCTCGCCCCTGCAGGCACATAAACCCTCGTCATGGAGCAGTTCCAGTGGCTGAGGTGTACGAGAAACTATGTCTGACTGATGTGAGGACACCCACCAGATGATAATCTGCACTGCTCTAAATCTCTGTGGTATTCATTGGCGCTCATTCACCTGAACATAACACCTCATGCACCTTTAAAGCGCCAATCACTTTGCCGGACTAAATCTCCTCCACTGGAACAGAGACGTACTGGCTTGCAGATAACATTACTGTGTGGTGTGTGGTTCAAGCCTTGGGAATATCCTGAGACGGACCTTTTTGTTAAAGAGGCACAAACCAAAAAAATATTACAGTTTCATTTCTAAAAATTTAGCACTTTGTTTGTTTGTTTAATGAGTTGGTTGTTTTCCCCACTAATCATAGATTATTAGGCTGAAAGGTATTCTATTTTAAAAAAAAAAAAAAATGACTGCATTAATACCAAATAATCACGATATATAAACAGAAAGAGGGAGGAGTGGTTTGTTATTAAGCAGGAAAGGGGAGTGTTTTCCACTCCCGCATTCATAAGCATCGTAAGGTGACTTCTCACTGCGTGAACCCTGCAACCCATGTTTGATAAACACGCATCTTGACTCTAAGTAAGCACAAACCTTTGCCGTCAAGAAGAATGCAAGTGTAAATTCATGTCAATGCAATTTGACTTAATTTCATTCGATCTGTTTACCTTTCTTGAGTTCCAGTTGACCACACTTAGTCGCTTGGGGCAAAGCAAGTAACAATAGCTTGTGTTGATGTTGACAACAACCAAACTACAGCAATTATAAGGAAAAGCGGTTCTGCTAATCAACAGCTAGGCCATTCCTATGGATTGGCCAGGAAGACAGGTTTATTATTTTTTTTTCTTTGCCCCATCTTCTGTGCCACATCAGTGGCATTGCGCTGACACTACTCCATGCGGCTCACCATCCACTGCCAAAGCCTGGCTTGTCCTGCCACAGCCCCAGCCCTGGCAATCCACAAACAGCAGTCAATTTCAAGTCGTCATGAAGCAACCATACAGAGGAAACACTGTGCGGTTGCTGAGTCACTTTGATGGTGTTCAGGGATGCGTATTCATATCACACTATGAAACACATTACCAGCTACGCCCCCTTATGATGATAATCATTGCTTTATTGCCTGCGTGAGTGAGCTCTTCCTCCAGAGGGCACCACTGCGTCCGTCCAGCAACAGTCTCTGTGAATATGCTATTACTGAGGACCTTGACAGCATGAAAGCAGGGCTTAAAAAGACACAGACTATACGGATTTTTTTCTGGTCAGTGAGGATGAGGATGATGAAGATGATGCTGCAGATTTCTGTTCTGACTCGAGACTGCATGATAGGACTATACTCTCTCTCTCTCTCTCTCTCTCTCTCTCTCTCTCTCTCTCTCTCTCTCTCTCTCTCTCTCTCACACACACACACACACACACACACACACACACACACACACACACATCTCTCTATATAGATAGATAGATAGATAGATAGATAGATAGACTTTCGTTTTGTTTAATTCTACTACCTTTTGCTGGCTGCTTTGGGGTGCTGTTGGATTCTCTTTCGAACCCTTGGTGGTCGGAACACCACAGAATTATGGACTGTGGTGTGTCTCTATCTGACGCCAAGAGCACAGACACAATCAGCCGTGTCTCCCTGATGAGTCCGATCCAGCGGACGAAAGGCCTCGGAGCAGGCGATACATAGATCTGCCTTCGAGAGGGATTGCGATAGTTTCTTCATGCAGCTAGTGAAGGGTTTTCATATTTATGATATACATTCTCCCATTTACTTTATCTTCAAAAAATTTTTTTCCTCTCAATTTCAAATCTTTGCCAAGTCATTACTATAATGATGGAAGAATTGTTAACCTGCACTTGTTTTCCCCCACTACTTAATTGTTCAGCATTATATATATATATATATATATATATATATAGAGAGAGAGAGAGAGAGAGAGAGAGAGAGAGAGAGAGAGAGAGATACGACATTTCTCGGATCAGTGTCACCACACAGAAACAACAGCATTCGTGCTGAACAGTAGATAAACAAAATCCTTAGGAGTTATACCAAAATCAATTTGATCAAGACATAGACACGCCTTCCGCCTGTGAGACGAGAAAGTTGAAAAAAGCTGTAAACGATGGCAGGTTTCAACCAGTGCGGAAGTAAAGCCATCATGAAGGAGTTCGTCAAGTCAAGGCCTTGATACGAATGTGTTTTGTTGATTTGAATGGAAGAACGCAAATTCAAATGTCATTTCTAGTTTTTTTTTGTTTTGTTTGTTTGTTTTAATTAAAATGCGCTGCTCACTTAACTCGAGTGCTCACTTTCTATTGCTTTTGCCTCGTTGGTGTGATGTGTCACGGGAGTTTTAAATTGGGGAATATATAGCCAAACATATGCACATACTGACCGCATTTAAATTAAAAGGCCTTGTCTTTTTAGACCCTAACATGCGTGCTCACAAGTAAGAAGCATGCAGGCTTTTAAAATTAAATAAAATGCACTTTTCCAGACATCAAAATTGGCATGCATGCTTCCTGACATTTGCAGAAAACACGTTACCATATGCAGTCAGGATAACATCAAGACAATTCCTACAGTTAGATCTGGTTGCAAAGTGAGACGACTGCAGGCGGAAATCTCTAAACAAATCTTAAATAAATATTAACGAACCGCAAAAAAAAAAAAAGAAAAAAAAAGAAAGAAAAAGAAAAAAAAAAAAAAACCGTGGAAAAACGAATCACAATCACAAGACAAAACAGGACGCGTTTCGACCTCTTAGGTCTTCATCAGGCAAGATACAAAACAACTAGGACAACGAAAATGCACGAACAATCACTTCAGTGTACAATAGGCGTTGAATGAAAATGAGGCTGGTAGGGTAGATACCTAATTGTTTTATATCTTGCCTGAAGAAGACCTAAGAGGTCGAAACGCGTCGTGTTTTGTCTTGTGATTCGTTTGTCCTTTTTTTTTTTCTCGGTTCGCTAACATTTATTTAAGATTAATTCCTACCGTGTTAAAGCAGTCTGATGGCATTTTGGCTCACTTAAGTCATCAAAGTTGTCACTTTACAAATTGTCGTAAAATGTCTGTGTATCACTTACACGGGAGCCTGAAAAAGTTCAGACTGGGGCTAATTATCTCGACTCTTTTTTCTCATTCTTCGAGAATATTTCATTTACTGGAAATGAATATTCCCACAGAGTTCATGTTTTAGCTCCTGCTCACTCAGAATTACATTTCTTTACATGTTTGAAAATGTGTGTGTGTGTGTGTGTGTGTGTGTGTGTGTGTGTGTGTGTGTGTGTGTGTGTGTGTGTGCGGCGCGCGCGCGCATGTGTTTTTGTCTCTCAATGCCTGCATTCGCGCTACATGTGCGTTTGTGTGGTCAACGTGATCACATCAGATTCGAGCTTCTCAAAAAAAAAAAAAAAAGAAAAAAAAAAAAAAAACAGACACAGGAACGTCTCTTGTTTATTTATTCATAGGCATGGCCTATATGTCTGCGGAGAGGACATACGTATAGTACATTCCCTATGAACCTAGAAACTAGAATGATTGCCTCCCAAGAATGATTCAATAACGACGACTGCTCTTTATTTCCATTCCGTTATGACTCGAATAAGGTCCCTTGGGTGAATTAATCTTTGACGAAAACTTTTCCTGATATGCTTTCTTGGGTAATGTTAGAATGATTTCCCTTGGGAGTGTTTCAGCAACGATGACTTCTTTCATTTTCTGTAAATGCTGGAAACAATTTCATCAGCTGCTTATTTAATTAACCACACCCATGGCCACTTTTGCCAGAGTAAGAATCTTGATAGTAGCTATTGTCGTTGTAGCTGGGAGGATAATCGTACCTCGTCACTGGGTATTTGGAGAATGATTTACCACCACTGGAGTAGGGGGTATACATAGTAGGCTTTGGTGCATGCGGTGGAACAGGCTTAGCATAAGGCCTGAAAAATGGATAAAGTCCGTTGCCTGAAAAAAAAAGAAAAAATATGGATGAAAATTCACACAGTACATGAGAGAGTGACACAGTCTTGTGCAGTCCCCCCCCCCCCCCCCCCCCCCCCCTTTAAAAAAAAGTGCATACCTTCTCAAATATTGTTTTCCTCTTCAATGAAGCAGAGTTTATTCAGAGCTCATTTCTGAGTTTATTTAAAGCTCATTTTCTTTTGTTATTATCACAGTTAAGCTTCTTCAGGGTACTAGGTTTTCTTTGGTCTGCCCACGTCCCTTTTAGACGATAGACAAAGTCGTAAGCTTCTTACCAGCCGTTGTAGGTGTAATGATCAAAAACACGATAACTATTTTCATTTGGTCTGCTGAAGTGGGATGAGGTCCGAGGGGCGACGATACGTTAATTACAGACTCACATACATACGGGGGGGGGGGGGCGGGGGGGGGGGGGGGGGGGGGCAAACCCGACATGCAATGGACAAAGACGTATACAATAAAATATACAATGATAGAAAGAGAGACAAAAAGACAAAATACAACAGAATATAATGGCAATGACAAATGCATGTAGTAATTTATTTCATTTACATCGTTTTGACTGGTTCATTGAACGTCTTTCAGTTAAAGTACTTAATGGGAAGATAAGGCAACATTCTTCATCTGGACATCATTAGCAAGTGTTATCCTGATTTCTTTCAGTGGGTGTTGAAGGAACAAGATCAACAAACAAATAATTTTTTCAGCTACCTGGTTGGCAAATGGGATCAACGACAACAGAATGGAATAGAAAACTGTCAGTGTAATATGTGCAACAGTGGATTAAAGAACTAACTCTGTGCACAGTTTGAACAAGACCAAGTCCGAGTTGAATAAAGGGTTTCCATGTGCATTCAAATGAAAATGAAATCAGTTAAGAATTTAGACGTCTGTAAGTGTATCAGCAATCAAAGACACTGCTGGCACTATATATGAACGACGACGACGACGACAACGACGACGACGACGATGATGATGATGATGATGACGATAGCAACAATCATCATCAGCGTCATCATCAGCCCAACCTCCTCCTTTGTTCCAAATTCACTCCCATCTAAACTTCTCGAAGTGTTTCAAACGGCAAAACTTATCAAACCCCCATGGCACTGCATTTGAGGGGGGAAGGGGAGAGGGGTGGGGATCTGGACTGAAGCCAGACCTAGCTTCCACCTTGTACCAGAATTACTCCCTGGTGAGTGATTTGGGGCATGGTCCTGACACAACGTTTG
>JADBJO010000948.1:250000-255000 GCA_016801955.1 Conus betulinus
ACGAAACAGTTTTGTGCCGTTCGCACACAAGCCACTCATTTTATACCCGTTCTTATCTTTTAAAAGGTGAAGAAGCTCCGTGGTTCATTCCATGTCTTGTACCACCCACAGTGAAACAGATTCTCTTAGAGTGTTTAGGGTTGCACTTTACAGCAGACTCCATGAAAACTTTGTTCAGAGATGTCCAACCGTGACCTTTGAATTTTCTGAAAGAGATTAATATTTTTCATCTGATTTAAGTTTTTTACGAAAGAAAGGTTTTTAACGAAGTTTCTGGCGCGTTTTTTAAAAGGTGTATTTAAAGAGATGTGTGAATGGTGGGGTTCTTTTGTCGACTTGTGAGTTGATTTTAACGTGGTGACAGCCCTGATATGGCCCTTTGCGGTCGGCTGGGCTATAAAACAACATTACCTTACCATTACTTCAGAAGAAACAGAAGACAAATTAAAACTCAAACGGTGACGTTCAGTTTGAGCTCTAATCAAAAAGTCTAAGCAATGGTTTCAGCCTCCGGGAATGAAAACATCAGAAACTTGACCAGCACTACATGTAGAAAAAGAAAACAGATCTTGTGCAACATGAGAGAAGAAATACAATGGAGCACACACACAAAAAAAGATATACTGGTTGAAATCACTACTTCTCCTGAAAAAGGAAAATCCGCAAGAAGAAGGAACCAGCATTATGAGCATCAAGTGGAAGCAGGTACTGGTGACATTACTCAAAGACCGGATTGTTGACAGGAGATAAGACCCAAAGTCAGCAGGTAGAACCAAGTCACGCACAGACAAGATGTGGCAGAAATGTGAAGAAGCCAACAAATCTGAAAGACTGTGTGTCAGTCACAAAAAGGCATTTCAGGTTGTAGACTGCAGTCAGTGATCTGAGCGAACTGTTTCAGTGTTGAAGTTAAATTCGAAATGCGTAGAAAGTACTGCAAGTACAGGAGTTGTGTTATGAGTTAACTGTAGACTGTACAGAGCTCACCTCAGGTTTATTGATCTGGAACTGTTGTGATCGATATTTTCCACGCCCCAGTTTATTCTGGCCTGTGTTTTGTGAAGAGAGAGGGATGTGGTGTATGCGCCTCTTACAATACACAATCCCTCATTAGTAAAAAAAGAAGAGTGACTTCCCATTGGTAACGAAAAACAGCAACGGACATCGATTGTCACCTGAAGGCTGACCGTCCTGAACACAACTACAAAAGGTAGAAGAAAACTAAACGTCTATGTGTCTCGGCTGAGTATGGAGTCTGTAGATATTGAATGTGTGGACGTAATGTCATTCAGATAGCAGAATTGAATGTGTGACGGACGTAATGTCATTCAGATAGCATAGAAGAAGAAGAAGAAAGAAGAAGAAGAAGAAGAAGAAGAAGAGAGAGAGAGAGAGAGAGAGAGAGAGAGAGAGAGAGAGAGAGAGAGAGAGAGAGAGAGAGCATGTGTCTATAAAGGATGAAGTCTAATTGTTTGCTTATTTCTTTGTTTGTTTGTTGTTTTTTGTTTCATGTACAGCTGTTATAGGTTTTGAGGCTGAGTTTTAAGTGTTTGGGATTCTTAAATTTTGTTAGTTTAGTTTGCATCCATAGATGCAGCTTATATTTCAGGCAAATTGCAAGAGAGAGAGAGAGAGAGAGAGAGAGGGGGGGGGGGGGGCTTTTTGTAATATCTTCCAACAGTAAAGGGTGTTAAGAGTGTCAGTTTGCCTAATGTGTTTGTTAGTTACATTTTATTTTGAATTGTTAGTAGACTCAGTAAGTTCCTTGCACCGACTAAAAGTCCTGACTTCAATCTACCCTTACAGCTCACACAAGGAATGCATACGTGGTAAACAGACAAATTGTTGAAAATGAAAATGTTTTAGAGAAAACCTTAAGTAAGTTTAATCAATGACAAGCAAAGCTTTAGAAACAAAGTACTAAATAAGGAATGATTAATACTAATTGGTTGTGATCGAGCAACATTTGTAATCATTTTGCATCAGAAAGCAACATTTGATTTTCTCTTAACACAGCAAATCATGTGTAAATGGAATGAAAAAGAAAATGTCCGAAAAGAAGAAAGAAATAAACAGATACATAATAAATACACAGAAAACTCACAATGCCGTCAGACGTAATTCGAACAGGGCTGAAAATCGTTGCTACGAAATGACTGACTCAATCTCACTGCGGTAAGCAATGCTTGATCCGGGTGACTGTTCCGTGCTGGGCAGATGTGGCAAAGATGTTCAGGCTGCTCCTTTTTTATATCCTCAGCTGCGATCCCAATACAGATGCACGTCATGCTTCGTTTCTTTTGCTGTTAAACTGTCCTTATCGAAGAGGAGTTGCATAATTATACCCCCAAAAAAACCAACAAAACGACCACCCCATGAAAATAGAGGAGATCTATGCGCTCTTTTCTTCCCACAATGGGTGCTCAAGGCATTTACAAATGAATAAAGATATAAAGATTTATCAAACTGATCACTTTTTATATAAATGTAAATGCACACCATGCTACTTCTCCATCCAGTAAAACCTTTTTCTCCTCCCTCTGCTCACAGAAAAGTGCGAGCAAGCACGTGCGCGTGTGCACGCTTGCACACACACACACACACACACACACACACACACACACACACACACACACACACACACACAGGCACGTACGCACACACGCACACACACACACACTCACACGCACGCACGCAAACAGATACACACACGCGCGCGCGCGCGCGCACGCACGCACGCACGCACACACACACACACACACACACACACACACACACACACACACACACAGTATTCATATATAGGGAAAGCTGCACTTTGAAAAGGGTACAAACAGGTAAACACAGCTTGGAGAGACTGGTAAGGTTAGGCTAACTGAAAGAGAAATGCTGTTTATGACATGTGAATCAGATTTAACAGGCTTGGCGACAGCTGTCCTGCTGACACCTTGAGTCGGCTTTACATATCACAGGACCATCATCACCCAGTACAAAGATGGCTGCCTGGTAGTCGTCACTGTGACGTTGGTGGGGGAGGGTGGGGGTGGGAGGGGGATGAAGCAAGAGTTGATCGACATCCAAACATCCATCTGGGACAGCTTGCAGTGAAGGAAGAAAACCTCAATTACAATATGAACAAAAACCTAGACCTTGCTTCTGTCTGGCGAAAAAGACTACACTGGATACCTCCTTCAGATCCTAGATGTAGACCCCAGCTGAGCCTGCCAGCTCCCAATTCTTCCAGACAACAGACTACACTTACCGCAGCTTGCTGCTATAGTTTTCTTGTTGTGATCATGATGACGTTAACTTTCACCTTCATCGAGGTTTTTTTTTTTGTTTTGTTTTGTTTTTAGTAGAATCTGGCTCACTGTAGACAGTGACCTTTAGGTCCGACCAGTGAGTATCTGAGCAGAATTTGGTTCAATTCTCTTAGTTTTATTTTCTTTTCTGTTGATAAAGAAATCAGAGTGACCAGCTGGGTGTCCAAAAAAACAGGACTGACCTAGAACTGTTGACTGGGACTGAACATCTATCCCTAACCAGATGAATTATTCTACTGTGAGACTAGGCAGGTGAAAATCCTGGAAACCTGCTAGTGTTGGTCTCAAATATGACATTCTTTGCTCTTTCCCCCAGTGCATAATTTTGTGTTTTTTTTCTGTGTCTTTTTCTTCTTTCGTGCATTTGTTTGATTTCTTTTTTCCTTGCCTGAATCTATTACCTGCTCTGCATAAGAGGTAGCCGTAAATTCCCAGATCAAAACAAAGAGAATCTTGACCTGTTTCACCCTGTTCCACCTCATTCCGCTTCAGCTCATAGTGTAAGTTTTCACCTCGTTACATTTCTGTGAATTCACGCCGCTATACTGTCTTTGTCCCTCACGTGTGTTGGCCAAGTCAGCAGTAAGCAGGCGTTGTCGTTTGTGCCTGTGCCTGAGGTGCTACGTGTTCGTGAGTTAATCACGCTGTAGGTGACTTTATGACTTAAAAAAGACCAGCGAGTCAGCCATTGTGCCATCTTGCTTCTGCTGCTCTTTCCATCTCTCTTCTCTCTTTTTCTGTTTTCTTGGAATTTAGCTCATTTATTCTGTTGCCTCTGTGGTAAGATTGTCATCAGTTTGAGATTCTATTTGGTGCTGTTCTATGGTTTTGTTGCAATAGGTTTTTAATCTTCGAGGTGTATATTGTGTGGAATTTGAGTTAACTAGATTTCTATTTTTTTTACTTCATGTTTGGTTCTGTCTGTTTGGTTTTGCTTCAGTGAGGAGAATGAGAAGAATGCGTCTCTGTCTCTGTCTGTCTCTGTCTGCCTGTCTGTCTCTGTCTGGCTCTCTCTCTCTCTCTCTCTCTCTCTCTCTCTCTCTCTCTCTCTCTCTCTCTCTCTCTCTCTGATATGTAGCGTTGTATAAGTTTTACTGGTATTTTTGTTATTGAGTAGTGCTGTGTTGTGAAGCATGTTAGTTGCACTGTAAGTTTTAAGATGATCTGATTTAGGATTGCAACAGCTGTCACTGAAAGCCTTGACCTGGTAGCCTATGAATATACATGTAGTTTAAAAGTACATGAAAGGAAGTCAGGAGATGATGAGTTTTTCACAGCTACTATGGAGTTGCTACACTGTGGGTGGCACCATCATTTATGTATTAGTAAGTATTGGCAGCTCTGTAAATGGAGAGTTTTTCATTGTACGCTCTTGTGATAAGTGCACAGTTCCTTTGGAGGAAATTCAGAAAGAAACTATCTCTACAATGAGAGTTAATATAATTGTATCTCACAACTTGTTGGTGTGCAACAGAGAGTCTCAGTTCATTATGTGGACATGTACGTGACAGTATGTTGAATGCTTAATAGCTTAAATGTCTTCCTTGCAGTTGTATTGCTGGACTTGTTCTTGTCTTCAGATAGAATGTCTGCACAGAGGTGATTCATTACATTATACTGCATATTTGGTTGACTGTCGTTGCAAGAAAATCATTTTTTATTCACAGCAGAGTTCTG
>JADBJO010000948.1:262500-272500 GCA_016801955.1 Conus betulinus
CCCCCCCCCCCCCCCAGCACCCGCCCCCCCAGCAGCACCCACCCTGCTATTTTTTCCTCTTCAAATCGTTGCTAAGTATTTAATATAATGATGGAGGAATCGCTAGCCTGCACTTGTTTTCTCCCACTACTAGATTGTTCAACATATATATATATACACACACACACACACACACACACACACACACACACACACACACACACACACGTACACATGTGTGTATGCGCGCGTGTGTGTGTGTGTGTGTGTGTGTGTGTGTGTGTGTGTGTGTGTGTGTGTGTGTAGCGAGAGAGAGAGAGAGAGAGAGAGAGAGAGAGAGAGAGAGAGAGAGAGATTCCATATTGCACGTCCCAAAGGCAGGCATGAAATGGCTGTGCACGCTAAAAGTGTACAGCAGGTTTTATTAAAAGGCGTAAAAATCGACTAAACACATGTTAATGCTAACAGGCATGGGAAAACAACATACAGAGACTCTACTAGCTGATTTTCACGAAACGCATCAAGGTTAAATCCGCATAGCCCAATGGCCAAAGAAGCAGCGAAATGTTAAGAGACCCATCATGTCTACTGCTAGGGAAGATGAAGCGCATCCCTCTCATTCTGCCACCTTTAGTTTCTCTGAACTAAATTGTGAATCCATTTGCTGCGGAGCAGCAGACAAAGGGGATTTTCTAGCCATAAAAAAAAAAAAATTCGTTTCCATGAGCGGTTTGAACTCACGAATGTCAGATCCAAAACTGTAACTGGTTGCCTGTGGGTTTCTTTATTGGATGATTAAGACATTTTGAAATGGATATCTACATACGCTCATCCAGCTGTTACCTCCCTGAAGGGGGTTATGCTGTCAATTATGCCTGTTATGTTGCTTGCCTGTTGGCAAGATGATGGAGAAGAAATTGTAGTTTTGCATTTCTGTTGTTTTCGTTACTGTTGCTGTGGTGGTGGTGGTTATAATACTGGCATGAAATATACATCATATGGATTCTTGTTGTTCAGAACAACTCTTCTCATTCTTGGTTCATCAGAATCGAATTTCACAAAGAGAATGTTGTTAAAAACGAAATTGTTAATTAACATGTCTTACGTATATCAAACTTTGTACGTTGTAAAATATAACATGTGGTGTGTGGGGGAAGGGGGGGGGGGTGGGGGGGACGGGGGCAGGGTGTGGGTGCGTGCAGACGAGAGCTGTGCCACGAGGTGGTTCGGTGCACTCCACAGAGCCCAGGGCTTACCAGAACCTGCTGAATCACGACCTGGTCCTTAGCTAAATGCTTGAATTATTCGAGGCAGCCGGAGCGCACCTGCGGCGCGCGTATAGAAGGCCTGTTTGTGTGGGAAAAAAAAACAGTGCACAAAACAAGTGTGTTGTAAGGTTGGAAAGAGAAGGGGAGGGCTTCACTTTTCGAGTAAGGGAGGTACGTAAACAACTGTTTTAGCATCTCAAAAGGCCAGAGAAGAGGGCAAGAGAGACAAGAGAGCCATTATGGTTTACGACCATCTTATCGAAGGGAAAAAATATTATCTGGGAGAGGGAGGAACTATTATTGACTCAGGATAGGGGAGGGGCCAGCCCAATTTGACACCAGTGACATTTTCATAATTCACATGTGCAAGTTGCACAAATGGCAAGAGGACGACAGAGGAGTGGCACAGGAACACTGGTTGTGAACCGGCTGACGTGAATACTGTGCGTGCAAAGGTGGGGCAGAGGTCATATGTAGATAAGAAAGAGGGGTTTGCGGTGTTAGATAATGATAATAATGCATTGTTGATGTTGATATTACTGGTTGTATTGATGAAGGGGAAACATCGTTGTTAGGTTCAACAAATGATTATTTCTGTAGTAAAAACGATGTTAGAGACATTTACGGAGCCTTGTCATGTGACGCGCTGACTGACAGTGATAGAGGCAGTGTTACTGAAAGTTGTAACCAAGGGACGCCTCTAAAGGAAATCTGTTACACGGAGCAGAAGGAAGTGAGGGACGATAACTGTGTTAATGGGTGAACGAGTGGGGAGTGATACATTGAGGTGTGAAAGGAATATATAACAGCGTGTATGGAAATGGGCTCCAAATAGATCATTGTGAAGATGACAAAGTGATGTTTCCTTTTCTTTTTTGCATTGGAACGTAAATGGTCTTGTGTCAAAATTTACAGATAAGGAATTTGTTCCTTATTTATCAAGATTTTATTCATTCATACGTCTTGTTGAGACCTCCATAGGGGACTTCCAAAACCTTCTATTTCCAGGTTATACTGTCTATCATAAACCTGCCGTGCAGTTTTCGAAACAGGGAAGAAAGTCAGGCAGAGTAGCGTGCCTTATTAAAACCAATCTCACATCTTATGTTCATGCAGTTAAGACAGACTGCCCCAATATTCTTTCATTTTTGATTGATAAGAGTGTTTTTTTTGGTTTTGTGGAAGATGTTTTACATGTTTGTGCTTATGTTCCACCAGAGGGTTCACCATTATGTTTACTTTGACGTTGAAGATGTCTTTTGAATTGTCTGCTTGAGTTTGAGGACGTGTATGTGATTCTCTCAGGTGATTTGAACAGCAGGACTTCTGACAATTCTCCAAATATTGTTGATGATAGTGATGCATATGCTAACTGGTTGTAATTGTTATATTTCAGGTAATCATGTGAGAAGGTCTGTAGATAGTCATGGAAAATATTTGCTGAAAATGTGTACAACCCTTGGATTGTATATTCCAAACAGTGCACGCAACGATGATACTAATGGTACTTTTACTTATATATCAGAAGCAGGATGTAGCATCAACGATTATTTTCTCATGTCTAAGGAATTGTTTTTCATTGTTGTATCTTCATGTGAATTGTTGGTTACGGAGAGAATGAAATCAGATCATTTGCCAATGAATTTAGAGTGAAAGAAAGAGAAGATAAATGGAACACAGTTCGCCTGTCAGATTGTGGTCTTCTATCCATTCCTGCAGTCTACTATTAATAAATGTGCTGTAAATTTTACTACTTGTATCACATAAGAAATGCCACTATAATCGTTTTGATTATTGATGTCACCCTTCTTGAACAAAGGGTGAACGATAGAATTTGTCCAGTTATCAGGGAATGTGCCTCTATCAAATAACATATTAATAAACTATACCAAAAGAAAAATCAATGACGCGATCCCCACCATACTTTAGCAACTCACCAATAATGTGATCTGGTCCAGTAGCCTTTCAATTCTTTAACTTTGTTACAGCAAGCAAAACTCCTCTTGATTTTAGATGGTTAACATAGCTTACCTCCTCTTCGTTGACATCACTGACATTTTCAACCAAATCTGACATATTTGCGGTTACCTCTAATTCAAGTAAATTTTCAAACTGCTTAAACCAGTCTCTCTTGCCCTCTTCTCTGGCCTTTTGAGATGCTGAGACAGTTGTTTACATACCTCTCTTACGCAAAACGTGTGAAGCCCTCCCCTTCTCTTTCCAACCTTACTCCACAATTGTTTTGTACACTGTTTTCTTTCCACAGAACAGGCCTTCTATACGCGCCACAGGTGCGTTCCGGCTGCCTCGAATAATACAAACATTTAGCTAAGGACCACGTCATGATTCAGCAGGTTCTGGTTAGCTCTGGGCTCTGTGGAGTGCACCGTACCACCTCGTGGCACAGCTCTCGTCTGCACGCACCCACACCCTGCCCCCGTCCCCCACCCCCCACCTGCTCCCCCTACACACCACATAATATACTCTACAATGTACGAAGTTTGATACATATATGACATGTCAATTGACACTTTCGTTTTTAACAACATTCTCTTTGTGAATTCGATTCCGATGAACCAAGAATGAGAAGAATCGTTCTGAACAACGAGAATCCATATGATGTATATTTCATGTCAGTATTACAACCACCACTACCACCACAACAACAACAGTAACAAAAACAACACAAATTCAAAACTACAATTTCTTCTCCGTCATCTTGCCAACAGGCAAGCAACATAACAAGCGTAATTGACAGCATAACCCCCTTCAGGGAGGTAAGCGCTGGAGGAGCGTATGTAGATACCTATTTCAGAATGTCTTAATTATCCAATAAAAAAAAACCCACAGGCAACCGGTTACAGTGTTGGACCTGACAGTCGTGAGTTAAAACTGCTGATGGAAACAGATTTTTTTATAGCTAGAAAATCTCTTTTGTCCACCGCCAGCAGCAAATGGATTCACAATTTAGTTCAGAGAAACTAAAGGTGGCAGAATGAGAGGGAAAGTCACGAAATGACTCGGGCATAGTAACCGTAACTGTTGATCTCACTTTGCATGTGTTTTCTCTGTATGCATAGTTTTAAAAATGTTGAGGATGAGTGTTTTATTTTCTGTCGATTACAATTACAATTCTGTCATAATTTTTTTTTTTAATTTACACTCTGAAATGATAACACTGTTAATGTTAATGTGTATCACTGCTCTTGAACAATCTTCACGAAAGAAAGAAATCAAAATAAAACTGGACTTTTGACGCAAGCAGTGCGTCATATCACGGCTTATCAACAGTGACAGGTTTACGACCAATGAAAAAGAAGTATGGCGTGCAGCCAGATGGAGGTGTGTAGATATATAGAGGCAGCCACCTTGGCAACTTTGTCACGTCTGTCCGGCACAAATACTTGGATCGAGTACTTTTTGCTGGTAGTCGATCTGAGCGAATCAGTGCAAGACATTGATTTTGACTCCTGTTTACTCTACACCTTAAAACCCTTGTGAGTGTTTGACATGAGTATTTCATTGATTTATTTAATCATTCATGTATTTATTTCAATTTCCCCTTTTAAAATGGTTTTTTTTTTTTTTTTTCCATTTTAAAAAAATAACACCAAATTTATCAGAAAACTAAACTTTGCTTTTGATGCCGAAAAAAAAACTATTTTTTTCCAATTGTTTGTTTGGTTTTAAAGCTGTGCTTGTTAAGCTTATGATTGTTAGTAAGTTTAAAAATTCAATTTGCATTACAAAATTCATTTGTTCAGTTATGTGGCATGCATTCTAGACGTGAAGTGTAGGCCTATGGTAAAGACCCGATTGAAGTAAGAAACTTCAAACAATAGAAAAAGGAAATAGTAATAACTGGAAATAAAATGAAACAATCAAACACATAAACAAATTTACTTCCACGAAATCCTTAGAATGTTGGAAAATAGGGAATCTCTCTCTCTCTCTCTCTCTCTCTCTCTCTCTCTCTCTCTCTCTCTCTCTCTCTCTCTCTGATGAACGTGTCGAGTAGTGAGATAATTTCGATACGCATTCAACATTCACGATGGATGGAAACACATTTTTAAATCACTTGATTCAACACAGTTAACAGATACCTTAACAAGAAGAGCATCGCAATCCGAAACACTCACTGATCGTATAAACGTAAACAACCCAATTAACATGACAAAAATGTCCGCGACAGTATATGGTCTTAGTGATCTTTTCTCTCTATGTTTAACTTGGTACCGTAGCTACAAATCTTTTCACGCGAAAGAATGATTACGTGATTCATGCACGTGCAGATGTTTTTCAAGTTTTCCAGCATACTGATAGTGACAAAGCGCTCGAAACTTGGTACGGCAAATTTCTCCGCAGCTATGACAAACATGTGGCCTCTAAGATCAAACGCGCCAAACCTGAGGGGAAACCACCATGCTTGAATGGTAAGAACGATGCTGCCGTCATAATTCATGACATTTAGTTACAGTCTACAGGATAAAAACAGAAAGGTTGAGAAACGAAGCAATTGCTTTAAAAAGATTTGCTCGTATAATTTGCGACCTTTTTTCATTATTTTTTACAGGGTGGAGCTGGGGGTGGGGAGGGGGAGGGGGAGGAGGTGGGAACAGAAAATCGATTTGGCAAGCAATTGATTAATTATCTGATAAATCATCAACACATGTAGCTTTTTCATCAACAGTTTTATCTTCAGAAAATTTCAGTAAGTAATTTTTCTACCATAGCAGAAAAGACATTGTTGACTGTGGGAAACATAATGAACGGTCGTTACTTAATAAAACTGTTATTTTAATTGAAGAAGGTCTCGACATCATTTTCAGTTCACCAGAGTACACGATGCATATATAGAAGTTGATTTGTTGAAACAATCCGATTGTTGAAGTTTTAGATAATACAAATAGCAAAATGTTGAAAATGTCTGCGCCTTTTATAGTCTTGCTTATACGCATAATCTTTGTATGTAGAAATTCTATTATCCTCAGTGTTTAAAGAAACTAAAGAATTACCATTGTTTAAATCAAGTGATCCAATGATTTTTTTTAAACTACAGACCAAAATCAATTCTGTCCAATTTGTTTAATCCTCTACAAAAAGCATTCTAAACAAAATCTGCAGGCACACTTCGTAACACATTTTCTTTCAATCAATCTGATCATAGCAAATTGAGAGTAGTGTAGTAGAATAGTGCCATTTAACTATCAATTCTTACAGGAATGATATTTATAGATTTTGTCGATCTTTTGAGGTTATTGACCATGATCCTCTCTTGAGGAAACGTTCTTTGTACGGTTTAACTTCAGATTGTCAACCCTTTTCCATTTTTTCCCCCCTAAAAACAATAGAACAGAAGGCAAACAGTTTTGCTCAAGATTTCGGATCACCAACTTTCATGCTAATTCGTTTTGGTGTCCCAAGTTTCAGTCTTAGAACCAATATTGCTTTCAGTTTACATAACTGATCTCCCCCTTCACATTTGATCATCTTGTGAACTTTTTCTTATGACATCACCCTGTATGACAAGGTTAAAAATGAAGGTATAGTGTACGCAGACATAAAGAATGACGTCGATAAACTTGTTTATAGACAGCGCTTGACAATATGGCACTTATGCATGTAACAACAAAGAAAAAAAAAAGCATCAAAAATAACTTGAAAGAACCAAAAGGCTGTGAACAAAATATTGAATGAAGTTGGCCGAAACAATGTATTGCTTGGGTTCACCATTGACAATAGTTTATCATGGTCGAAAAGGCTTTCAAGGTTTTTCTAACTATATCAGAGAAGGAAAATTACTCAAAATATTGATACTTTTTAACCACCATACTCGGACACTGTTTTAGCGCGTTACTCTACGTGATGTTGATTCAACCGTGATATACCTGAGCCGCTTACACTGAAGATCAAACGAAACGCGTGTGCAGCTTCACTTGGAAAACCCGTGCTTACGTTTTCTTTTAATAAGAAAAGTATAGTAAACTAATGGGTTTATAACGACTCAAAGATTAAAACATTGAGAGAGCGTATGGGAAAGTGCCTTGCATGGTGGGGAAACTTGTGCGTGTAATTTGTGTTTGCATTTTTAAAAACTGAAAAGTAGCAAGCGACATTTTCCTTTTCATGTCGGCATGTGGGAGACCCCGGCAACATAGCAGCCAAGCTGCTGAAAAAACACCGTTTCGGTTACATTGGGCTAAAGTAACCGACTTAGTCTACGGCAGATATGATTCAATTATTCCGATCAGACTGAACTACATTTCAACACATGTGCCGGCCGGTAATTCTCCCGATAAAGTCGGAGAAGAAAAATATGCATACCATTTCATCTGATAAGGTCGGAGAGAAGAACAAACTCACGACAAATTACACAAGGCAACATGCAGCTCCGGTGTTCGTTGGATACAAGGTATTAAATATGAGGCACAGGTGCGCCAAAACAAACTGAAAACAAGGTCAAAGGAAATGGCTTGATCTTTACATTTTCGCCGAAAATGACATAGGCCTATTATTTCACCCAGGGCAAACGGCGAAAGAAATTTGAAATACGATCTCGCCAATGACGGATCAGATCACATTGAATCACTGGTCCGCATGCACATGACTAAGTGAGGTGCAAAAAGATTTCTTGCTGCTGGGTCGGGAGGGTTGTGAATGTATAGAACTGATGAATTTGCTAATATTTGAAAACAGTTCAGAGAGAGAGAGAGAGAGAGAGAGCGCATGTTCTTCATCAAAGAAACTGAGCAGCTTGCCAAGGGTGGCATGCTGTTTTGTGCACCACGCTCTTGCTTCCAATGGAAGTTCATGTGCTTATCTGACCAACTTCTCAGCTAACCGCATTGTGCTTTGTCGAAGGAAAACGAAAGAATTGATACTTAATTGCATAAATTTTGTATGTTTTACGAGAAATTTGAGGTCCACCACTGTCTTTTAGGATGACACTTTGAATGTTTACAGGAGAGAGTTAACGAACAAGCAGTCTGCTCTCTACTTTTAGCAAAAAAAAAAAAAAAAAAAAAAAAAAAAAAAAAAAAAATCGCTCCACAGGACTCTGGGGTAAGTCCTAGCAGATGATCGCACATGCAAGCGACCTAGCCCTGTGGAGGCTACAAACTACTTCGAACACGAGCATGACGAGCTTGTTGTGTAAAATGATGTGAACTAAAATATTAAACAAGGTTGAAAAAGAAAAGTAAGACATTCGATAACGAATACCTGTTGATTAGTGTTGAATTACCTTGCGGATAAACAAGATCACCATGTTCAGCTATGCTACGCCGTTTTAACTAGTATCATGTTCAACCGTTTATCATGGCAGCACCTGAAGAATTGGGAAAAATGAACACGACTGGAAAGAGTCCTTTTCGTTTTTGCATTAATTAGGTAGAACTGATTTTAAAGAAACAAACAAACCAAAATGTCAACATGTTAAAAACGTAAGCATAATGCCAATTTGAGGCAAGATGAATGAGACAGGAAAAGAATCACAATCTTACGATTGTGCAGCTTCTATTTAGATAATACTGTGGCTGGAAAGTAGAGGAAAGGGAATTTGACTCGGCCCTTACCATTACTGCACCCACACGTTTTGAACGCCGCGTAGCAATGATTCTTCTCAATAAAGACAACACTACTGAGAGCAGTTTGCGAGGTCTTCTCTTGTGGGTACGACAAAGGCGACCAGGTATTGACAGCACTGAGCTTATGCTGATGGATAGACAGCCACGGAACAAGGCTTCAAAAGGATTGTGTGTGGAGATTTAGACTTGGTGACTTGGGTGTCACGCTTGAATGATTCAGAGCATATGTAAGAAAAAAGAGGAGGAGGAGGAGAGGGAGGAGAAGGAAGAGGAGGAGGAGAGAAGAAGAAGAAGAAGGATGATGATGGAAATAATGATGATGATGGTGATGATGATGTCAATGATGACGAAAATATGATGATAAAGAAAAAGAAAAGAAAACCCGAAACATGCGGGCGCGCGCGCGCGCGCGCGCGTGCGTGCGTGCGTGCGTGTGTGTGCTTGCGTGTGTGCGCGCGATTGTGTGTGTATGTGTGTGTGCGCGCTCGCGTTCGTGTGCGTCCGTGCGTGCGTGTGTGTGTGCGTGTGCGCGTGTATGCGTGTGTGTGTGTGTGTGTGTGTGTGTGTGTGTGTGTGTGTGTGTTCTCCTCCAAACCAGGTGCACAGGACGATGGCTCCATACTCCTCCAGAGACCAGCGGAAGTTGGGAGGAATGTTGGCCCTGGTGGTTGCTGTGCTGTGTGTCGGCGTGTCTCTCCCCATTCCTTCACCACCCCATAGTCAGTGTATTAGTTAGTCCGTCCCATGTGACATGCATTGGGTCTCTGTCTCTCTGTCTGTCTGTCTGTCTACCTTTCTCCCTCTTTCCCTCACACAAACAGACAGACAAACAAACAAACCTCTCTCTCTCTCTCTCTCTCTCTCCTCTCTCTCTCTCTCTCTCTCTCTCTCTCTCTCTCTCTCAAACTTCCGAACAACCTAAAGCATAGGCCTGACTATGTTCTTTACTCTGTCAAGAAGTATAATCAGTCGTGAAAAGTACTGGCTGAAACGCATGGAAAAAAAATCTGATGCCTTTCTTGAGCCAAGGAGAATTAGAATGCCAGGTGTTTCTCCAAGCAATCATAAGACCTTGCTATATTTTGCTGTAAGAGCAGAAAAATCACAGCTAAACATGATTTTTAAAAGTACATTCCTTTTTCCAAGCTAACATTTATCTTGTTCAAA
>JADBJO010000948.1:277500-280000 GCA_016801955.1 Conus betulinus
AAGGAAAGTCTTGTGGACATGATAATTCCCAAATATTTGTATTTGTTTACCACTATCATTTTTGTTTGTACAAAAAACCATTGCTCATGTTCAGAGATATGCCCACCATTTTTAGACACGACTATGTTTGATTGGTCTAAATTAACTATCAGACCAAGTCTTTCAGCTGTGTCATGCAGGACGTTCAACTGATTTTGCAAACCAGTGACTAGATCGGAGAGCAGGGTAATGTCATCAGCAAACATAAGAATTAAGATTTCTAGAAAATCGGGGATAAGTTGAATTCCATGTTTTCCTTTTTTAATACTTCTACACCCAGCTCATTGATGAAGGGAGAGAGAACAAAACGGAAGTACACATCTCCCCCTGTTTTAAACCCAAGGGGCAACTAAAGGCATCGCTTGAATCGTTTCCAGCTCTAACTCTTGCTTTCACAGTGTTATATATGCTAGTAATAGCACCGTACATTTTGCCATTATTTCATCTTTTCTATAAAACGCCACAAATTTGCTTGAACAATGGAGTCAAAAACTTTTCTGAAATCTATATATGCAACATACATTTTTTTTTTGGTAACAGTAACTGCTTTTGAACCATGCCAAAAAGTGTAAAAACATGGTCAATGGTACTGTATCTTTTCGATGCACTTGATGAGATCTTTTTTCACTAGCAGAGTCAATCCTGATAATCTATCCGTTACACCATCGGACAGTTTAACGCCTGGTGTGACGTATGCACTGTGTTTTGGAGACAAATGGTCAGGAAACTTAGTTGCAAATGTTTCGACTAAGAGACTAAAGTCAAATTCAGCAATGTAAGACCGTACCTCAATATCGTAAATCCGGGACAGACCATCAATGTTGTAGGTCATGAACTTGAGATTTTACATAACATGAGCCTGGCTGAGTCCCTATGAGTCGCTGTGTTTTTACACGTGATTTCCTGGATGGTTTCTTGGCATTTAGCTGTGGCATTCGTGGAACCACTCCTCAGCCGAGTTACAGGTCTACTGCGTGCAACATTGTCACTGGAGGGCCGAGACAATCGCTCCATCAGGGGGAGAAAGCAGAAGGGCATTTAGGAGTCATGAGCTAGCTAGATGCCGCCAAGCCCTCTTAGAGTGTAAGGAGTTCAGGGCCAAAAACATTTTTCTAATGGGGGGGGGGGGGGGAAGAAGGGGGGGGGGGGGGGGGGGATTCTTTTGATGTTGGCAGTGGGGGGAGAAGCAGGGAAAGGGGATTCTTCTGGTGTCCAACTTTTTCAAGATCTTTCTACTGATACATAGCTGGACAACTGACTTCCGGGAACAGTCCGGAGGATGTCCGGGAAAGACTAGAATTACAGACTGTGTGGGCTGCTTTTCCACCTGTCTTCCTGTAACGAGTCATAGCACAACAGTAGTAGGCCTCCGTCGGTCTTAGCTGACCTTGGATAGAGTATATCCAACCTTAGACTAGCTATCTGTCTGGACTGTCTGCTCGATCCGAGCAGCATCGCCTGTGGCTGTAGAGACCGATGCTAGAGAGGCAGTCTGGACAGTGAGAGTGAGAGTACAACAAAGTACAACAACAAGAACAACAACAACAACAACCATTACAGTAGCAATAACGAAAGATGCTCAAAGGATTCATCATGAAAGGGAGAGAATGATTAATCCATCAGTGCACTGGGAAAACCAAGGTCAGGATTCAAACCACAATGACAGCGACACCCACGCTGATTATTCAGACGAGGATGATCTATATTCTGTAGATGCCAAACGCCAGAAGCTCAGCTTGCTAACCTCAAGCGCAAAAGAAGAATGGGAGAACTGAATGAAAACATTATCCACTTTTGGATGCGCTAATGGGAAAGACCACTCTTAAGCACAAACTAAGGACATTTGGAGACATTGTATACAGGAACCAATTGGGACACTTGCAGAGGAAAACAACAAAAAGCAAAAGACACTTGAAAAAAAAAATAAAGAAATAAAATCCAGACGCGAGCGAGAGATGGATAAGATTCGGACGAGAAGGCGATCTTAAAAAAAAAAAAAGAGAGAGAAAAGCTGGTGATGGCAGCCTGATAAGCTGGAAAAAGTGCTAGATAAGTTCTGGAAAGATCTGAAATCACACATTGCTCTCAGTAAAGCAGAATCAGAAAGGAAGAGGAGCAAAGTAAAGTCCAAGACTGTTTTTTCAAAGCCCCTTTCCAGTTTGTCAGGAAGATATTCGGGCAGCCAGGGCGTGGGACACTTACAGTGGACACAGGAACTCGTTAGCAGCACTTCAGGACAACATTCCCACCCTCAGGGCTTTGTACGGCCTACAGCGCCGAGAAAAGAGTCGATAGCAAGCTACCGACACAAGATAAGGTAAAGAAAGTAATTAAGGATGCCAGAACCAGATCTTTGTAGGGACTTTATCTAAATGAACCAACTCTGTATAAGAAATGTCCAAAAGTTCTTGAGCAGTTCCACGAAGTGATGAGGTCAGCGTAGAGGAATTTGAAGATCAGC
>JADBJO010000948.1:285000-300000 GCA_016801955.1 Conus betulinus
CTCCCTCGTCCATTTCTTTTATTGTGTGACTTGAACGGTCATTCACAGGGGGGAAGTAACTGTACTAATTCCCAAGGAAAGTTCTTGAAGATTTTATATCGGATCATGATCTCTGTCTTCTGAATTCAGGCTCACCGACCTCTTGTTCTCCTTCTGGTTCCTTGACTCACTTGGATTTGTCCATTTGCGATCCTTCCTTATTTTTGGACTTAGAGTGGCAAGTTCATTCGGACCTAAGCGGGAGTGATCACTTTCCGATTTTTATTTATTTTACGAAGCAATTGCAGGAGTCCCCTCGGGAAACATGGAAGTTCCGCTCTGCAGATTGGAGTCTTTATCAGCAACAGATTTTAAGTAGAATGCCTATGAATCTGTTGCAGAGTTATGATGATCCTGTTTTGCAGTTCACTAAAGTGATTGTAGAGAGTGCTAAGGAAGCTATTCCGAAGTCCCGTGATAAACCTAATGATGTTAAGACCCCTTGGTATGATAAAGAGTGCAAAACTTTGAAGGGTAAAAGAAGAGTGCTCAAAGACTTTTTGCTAGATTTCCTATGGTGGGAAACAAAGTTAAACATCAGGCATGAAGGGCTAAGTGTCGGTATACTTTTAAAACCAAGAAGAAAGAATCCTGGAAAAAAAAATTGTTCAAATCTGTCCTTTAAGGTCAATTCAAGGAAAGTCCTGAAATTAATCAGTAAGATTAAGGGAAAGTCGGCTACATCAGCTATTAAAAGTTTGCAAGTAAACGAATCAATTATTACAATAAAAAGGAGGTTGCTAACTTGTTAGCTGCTGCTATTCATCACAATTCGTCAGCTGATCATTATTGCAAGGAATTTCAGCGTATCAAAAGATCAGCGGAGTCAAAATCTTGTTCTTTCGTGCCAGATAGTTCTGAGGATTATAACTGCGTTTTCAGCATGGACGAGTTAAAGGACGCCATTTTGAAAGCCAACAACTCAGCTCCTGGACCAGATGACATTCATTATCAATTTATTCAACATTTGCCAGCTGAGGGTTTAAAGGTGTTGTTGTCACTGTTTAATCATGTTTGGTGTTCAGGATATTTTCCACAATCTTGGAGAGAGGCGGTTGTTGTTCCTATTCCTAAACCAGGGAAAGAACATTCGGATCCTAACAACTATCGTCCTATAGCTCTTACTAGTTGCTTATGTAAAACTATGGAGAGAATGGTATATTCTCGAATGTTATGGCAGTTAGAATGTCTTGGGGCATTGGATGTTTCCCAGTGTGGATTTCGGAACAACCGCAGTACTACTGATCACCTGGTTCGATACGAGTCTTTTATCAGGAATGCTTTGATTAATGGAGAACATGTAGTTTCTATTCTTTTTTTATTTATTAGAAAAAGCTTATGACACAACATGGAGGTATGGAATTCTTCAGGACTTGAAGGCACTTAATTTCAAAGGTAATTTACCAATGTTTATTGCTAATTTTTTGTCTAACAGGCATGTCAGTGTTAGACTTCATTCTACCTTTTCGGATCCTTTTGAGCAGGAGATGGGTGTCCCTCAGGGTAGCATCCTTTCTCCGCGCTTCTGTTCAGTCTCAAGATTAATAATATCGTTCAGTCAGTAAAGTCTGGGATTGATAAGTCATTGTTTGTTGATGATTTCTCCATCTCTGCCAAGGGGAAAACATTGGTTGCAGCTGAGCGTCAACTTCAGTTGTGTGTTAATCGTGTTCAGCAGTGGGTCACTGAAAATGGATTTAAGTTTTCAGCTATTAAGACAGAGTGTATTCATTTCCATAGGAAAAGATCTCAGGTCTTAGAACCAGCTATCAGTCTCAATGGCCAGGTAATTAAAGTTTCCAAACAAGTGAAATTTTGGGGGGGTTATATTTTTACAGTAAGCTTTCCTTTTTGCCTCACATTAAGTACATTAAACAATCTTGCCAGTCAGGTTTGAATGTTTTAAAGGTTATTAGTAGTCACACTGATTGGGGTGCAGACAGGCGAACTTTGTTGCGATTATATCGGGCTTTGGTGAGACCAAAGCTAGATTATGGCTGTGTGGTATATGGATCCGCACGAAAGTCTTATCTCAAAGCTCTTGATCCAATTCATCATCAAGGACTGCGGATTGCTCTGGGAGCATTTCGCACATCTCCAAAAGAGAGTTGTATGTTGAATCTGGTGAACCCCCTCTGGAGCTAAGGAGATTGTGTCTTTCCATGAATTACTATCTGAAACTGAGGGCTAATCCAGAAAACCCTGCCTATGATATTGTCATGAACCCTCCTTTTAGGGCCAAATATGACTTAAAGCCAAATGAGATTCCTCCACGTATTTTGCCCCACTTTGGGGCAGCTGGCATTGACCTTGATGCTGTTGATGACGGTCCATTACAGACTGATGTACCTCCCTGGAAAATAGCCAATCCAGAGATTAATTTATATATTTAACTCAATTTCGAAAGGAGGTCACCTCGAGTGCTGCATATAAACAACTTTATCTTGAGCAATGTGAACTTTATAAAGATTTTACCCAGATTTTTACAGATGGTTCTAAAAAAGATGAGAGGGCTGCAGCTGCCATTGCGTGTAATAACATTTTCAGGAGCCTACCTTGTTAAGATTGCGGGATTGGTCGTCTGTTTATACTGCTGAACTGAAGGCTTTAAATCTGGCTCTCAGTGCGGTGTCCAGGTCAGATCAGAACGATTTCCTTATTTTATCGGATTCATTGTCGGCACTGTCGGCTTTATCGACAAGAGAAGTTTCACATCCAGTTTGGGCAGATATTGATGATCTTCATACTCAGCTTGTCTCTTCGGGAAAGCATATAGTTTTCTGTTGGGTCCCCCAGCCACATGGGAATCTATGGTAACTCAGTGGTAGACAAACCAGCCAAACAAGCTCTCGGTGCAAGTCTTTCCAGGAGGCCTGTGCAGTTTGTTTCTCACTCAGATCTTTGTCATAAATCTAGCTTGTATTGTCGTGAACTGTGGCAGAGTGAATGGTCTAATCAAATTCATAATAATAAGTTGTTCAAAATTTGCCCAGATTTAATCAACCCTTTCCAATCGATAGTATGTAACCGTAAAGAGGAATCGGGTTTGTCACGGTTACATATGGGCACAGCTACATAACGCACAGTTGGATACTCAGAAGGGAAGACCCTCCATGGTGTGTTGCATGTGACAGCTTGTTCAGTATTAATCATTTTTTTGACTGAATGTGCTGATTTGATGTATATCAGAGATAAGTTCTTTTCCACCAGTGATTTATCAGTTCTTTTTCGTGAGATTTCAGTGGATCTTATTTTTTTTCTTTTTTGAAAGAGGTAAACTTATTTTATAAGTTATAGTGTTTTAAATATGTATATAGGTGTTGCTGGAGTTGAACAGATAATTGTGCTTTTGTCTTTATAAATTTCGAGCGATGTGTGTTAATATAGTGTGGGTATTTGTATCTAGAGGGCTCAGCAGATATGATAGCTGAGGTCCTGATTTGGCTCCTAGTAGTCCGCTGGACCCTGTAAACACTATTTAACTAACTAACTATGTGTGTGTGTGTGTGTGTGTGTGTGTGTGTGTGTGTGTGTGTGTGTGTGTGTGTGTGTGTGTAGTGACTGAGTGCACCTATTATTGTTTGTGGGAAACGAATGTTCAGAAGATGACTTAGGATCAAGAACAATAACAAGAACATCAAATACAACATACACGTGCACGCGCATGCACACACACACACACACACACACACACACACACACACACACACACACAGAGCAATAAGAACAACTTCCCCCCCACACCCACCCACCCAAACACACTCACTCACTCTCTCACACACGCACGCACACACTCACACACCAAGGCATGCACATATATACGTCACGTCCGTGGACTCTCTGATTAACATGCGTGCATCACCCAACGGAGGAACACACACCAGCGCACACACGTCGACAGTGTATTCTGGGGGCCCTGAGGGATTCAAAAGTCTTATCTCAGTTGACATGTGTTTGATCATTTGTGTCAGTTATTGGAAAGGCCCAGTATGAGTTTGCCCAAATCTTTAGGAGTCTTCGCAGTGTAGGCCTTGAGATTATTCCAATGTTTTGGTGGTGATGTTTCTTGCTCTTCCCTTAAATCTGGATGTCTGGCCACTTCCTGTCTTGATGTTCAGATCTGAAAGATGGTCTATGGTATAGTGGCTTTGCTCTTGTTTGCTTAAGTGGTTCTTCAGATTTCTCATCACATCAGATCGGCCAAGCTGTGATACAGTTCTTATCATGCCTTGCCAGCCAGTGTGTCTGATCTCTCGTTTCCTTTAACTCCAGCATGTCCAGGGCAGTACATCCATATGAGTCTCTCCAATGGAAGGCTGCGCATTAGTTCATTCCAAGCAGGGCTTCCCATTCCACTCTTCACTTTCTGAAGTAGGTTCGTGGAGTCAGTCAGTATCATGGCTTGTTGAGTTTTGAACTGGTCTGTGGATGAAAGCCAGTGGAATGCTTGTGTCACTGCTTCTACCTCCATTCTTAGACTTGAAGTTGTTATAAACTGTGCGCGCCATTGTCTTCCTGGGTATTTCGGTCATTTTTTGCTTCACTCTGTATCCCCAGCCTGACTTGCCTTTGGTGACAGAACCGTCAGTGTATATTACAGTATTATCTTTTGTGCAAAGGTCTTCTACCTGCATCAGAATGTCTGCGCTGGCTTTGCCTTCTGGCCATTCCCGACAATGTCTTCCAAGTTCTGGAACGATGGCAGTTTGGTAGAGGTGTTTCAAGTGGTCTGGATACTTTTCCCGTTCTTTCATTTCTTTGTGTTCTACTAAGTGGCACACAAGCTGTATACTGTCTTCTGCCTGTCCCATCCATGATCTTCCACGTCCTAGCCGAGTGCTTTTTGTTTCCTAGACCGCCATATGACGTAGGTTTGGGGGATTTTCAAGTGCTCTGAAATATGCCTACACGTACACCTGTTCTTGCTTGTGTCTTGTCTGCACTGAATGAAGGTCGAACAGATATTGCATAGTTTCAACTGGTGTGTCCTTCGTGGTTCCCAGAATCAATCTCATTGCTTCATTTTCAATTCTTTCTAGTTCAAGAAGATTGCTGTCAGACAGTGTTGTAAGCCCTAATCCGTAATCATTCACACTGAGTACAAGTGTGTGATGCAGTCGGTAGAGATGGCTCTGTTCAATGCCTATATCTGGCATTTCTCTCATGGCAGATACGCCTTTTTTGCATTATAGAACAATATTCTCAATGTCACGGGACGCTAAGCCGGACTTAAAAAAAACAACAACCCCCCCCCCCCCCCCAACTAACCCACTAAACAGACAACACGCCACACAAGAACTGAGAACAAAAACACAAATTGTATTCCCGACAAAACAATCAATGAGCGGAATCTTCTATGAATACGCCACAGACTGAAAACTCACAGTTCGTACGGCCAAGGCTGCCACACAGTAAGTATTTTTACCCCTTACCCGGCTAAAGTGTGCAGAGTTCCTTAGGCCAGCAGTATATTACACATAGCATAACTTAAGTCAATCCTTTTCATGACCACAACTTTCCACCACCCCCCCCCCCCCCCCCCCAAAAAAAAAAAAAAAAAAAAAAGCAAACAACAACAACAACAACAACAACAACCAAACTATACTAACTTCATATCACTATATTCACTTTGCATATACTTTACTGCACACATTCATCCCTTCAGTCATACCTTTTTTTAATCAACATGCATCCTTCATGTATGCACACCCAAGCCCAATGTCTTCAGGTGTTTCATTGTCACAAACATAAAAAAATCAACACAAAAGGAAAACAGGCCACACGACGACGACGTTGACAGTCTCACGACGGCGACGGTGACGGTGACCAGACGAATCTGCCTGCCGACGACGCGGATGACACAGATGACAGTGACACACAGGGCTCAATATCGGTGGCATTCACAGTCACAGTCACAGCCACACAACGGCGACAGCGACGACTGCCACCAACCACAGTGACAACTCACACCACGGCGGCGACGACACACCTCAATGGCGGCGATCACAGAGTGAGGAGTCGGCGATACGGGGGATCAGCAGCGGCGGCGCCACCAGCAACGACGCAACCAGCAACCGCAATAAACAACAATGGCGCGACACAGCAACGGCGCCAACAGCACAGCGACGGCGCCAGCAGCAACAGCGCCAGCAGCAATGGTGCCAGCAGCAACGGCGCCAACAGCAATGGCGACGTTAATGGCCTGGCTGTGAAGACCCGACCGGATGGGGGAGAAAGGGAAAAGGGCTGTAGCATCAGAAAGGGGGAGGACTGGGACAACAGTCCGGGGCACAGCAGGATGGGGAGTGCAGGTGGGGTAACCGCAGGCACCTGCCACGAACTCCGGTCAGTCAGGGACAGGAATGCCAGCAACTGGCCGTGCACAGCTCCCCGACTAAACGGCCCTGACCCGCCTGGTGTACCAGGCTACAGGATGGTGGGAATGCGCCCTCAGCTGCACTTGAGATGGCTGTTACCTTCCACCGTAGATATACATAACTACATACATCACTAAGGTAACCCCTTAGTTCGCCCCTTCCCATGATTTCCTTTACGCACCCCACAGTCTATTAGTTTTATAAATGAATTACATCTATCACTATCTCACTTCGTTTATACCACTAGATTACGCTCCTCTTTGCACTATGGTATAGAAAACAGTTACTTCATAATACACCTTCTCACACACACATTCTCAGTCATATTGTAACATCCACAACAAATATCATGTCTCGATTTCAAAGACAACCAATGGGACAGGACGACTATATCTCCGCGCTAATCACCCAAGGCATAAACATTCTCCCACAAATCACCCGCAATGTAGAAACAATCTTAACCTATATTATTGAATTAGGGTACCCACCCTATACAGAACCGCGCTGCTCGACGCTAGTACCTCTTCATACAACTACACAATACTTACCCTTTTCAATAACTTCCATGACACGGCACAGTCATAACCTCTACAGCACCCAGTGCCAACACACCCTGTCTATGCTTCCCGAAAGCATTTCCGTACGAACCCCCTGACACGAATAAGTACCAATTCAATCCTAACCATGATCGAACCAGTGACAACTAATTACATCATCGTTCAAAACTTCATAATCAAATTTCCTTCTTTTCTTTTTCCTTTTCCCCTGTTTCCACCTCTCAACACAACCCGCTGGTCAAAACCCACCAGCAACACACTTTTCTCAGCTTGCTTCGTTTTAGTCCTTATTTTCCCCATTTTCTCCCTCTTCCTTTTCCTTCAAGAAAACTTGAAATTGATTCAAAACATGAGCTCATATTATTTACACCTTTGTACAAGCTGACGGAAATGTGCACAAGACAACGCCACCCTTAACTAACACTACACTACTGTCACCTTAATTAGCTCAACATACCTGCAACCACACAAAAAAAGACGACAACTGCGGTTGGCCACCCCAACACCTGAACCTCGGGTCGCAGCACCGAAACACCGAAAACTGATCGAGCAAGAGCAAAACGCTCACGAGGGTCGGCTCACCATTCGACCGAAGTCAGACCCATAGCGCAAATGCTGGCACCAGAACCAGAGCCAACTGCTCTTCACCAAGGATTTTGACCGAAGTGCTAGCCACCCGGCCCCACCAAACTTTATTGCTTGATGACTCAGCACACACTCCTTGCTGAGTTTTGAACTCTACACAAACCGCACGTGAAACGGGACTCCACATAGACCACACGAAACAAAACAGGAGACAGAAGGCTAACCCCCTCTCTCCCCACACTTTTCCTTTCCCTGCCTGTGCATGGTAACACACGCACACCCCCAATATATGAATGGAATGTACAGGTATCCAACACCCCCACCATCCTTCGTGAACCCAACAACCTCCATATATGGCCCGGTAAGCCTACCCCCATCGTGGAATGATGCTACAGATAGACACAGAGCCGTCGGCGCATCTGTACGATTTCCGCAATAATCCGATCGGTGACACTCAACATGCTTTCTAAAGGTTGGCATTCTGTCAAAGCCTACACCCAAATAGCCTAGGTTATCAGTTGATTCAGTTGGTATTCCATTGAAAGAAACTGGTGAGGGTACTCTTCGTGATGTCTTGTTGTTGAGAGTGCAGACTAATGTCTGGGCTTTTTTAAGAGTGATGAACGACCCAGTATCTTGACACCACTTAGCATTGTTGCTCAACTGTTGCTGAACTGCTTTCGTTCATTCTTGAGAATTCTTTGATGTTTTGTAGATCAGATCGTGATCTGCTAGAATCAACACTCGAGCAGTTCCGTTTCTGTTGAGGTTTGCAAGGCCTTTAGTGTAAATACTGTATGAAACAGGGGAGAGGGGAGAACCTTAAGGTATCCATATCAACGTTTTTGAGGCTCAGACGTCCAATATCCAAATCGTGCGATGACGGTTCGCTCCTGCAGTGCTGCTGCTATCCATTGTGTAAATGTCTTGCTGACTCATAGCAAGAAAACTCGCAAGAGACTTTGAAAGTCGACAAATCCTCTGATCAAATCAAGGAGGCTACAGAACTGGTGAAAGTACATAAGAAAATGCGGCCACTTTTGCCTATGAAGTATACGAAGGATTCCAAAGAAAGGAGAGAAACACTGGCTGTTGCAATAGACCTGGAAGACACATACAACAAAGTTCAGTTCTCGCTTCTCATGGAACTACTCCTTGACGATGGGGTTACTCTCACTGAGTGCAACCTCTAACACAGATTATCTGCCTTGCATTTTTCAGAATATCGTTTATTAACTGTATGCAAACTGTGCATTTACAAACAGGAACAAGTGTTTCGGAGAGAAAATGCACATTTTTTTTGGCAAGGGGCGGAAGGGGGGAGGTTGGGGATAGGGATGGGTGTGTATGTGGAAGGAATGCACTAATGTATGCGAGACTGGTGCCCCTTTCTTACGCTGTTTTGATTATTATTCGTTTTTGGTCTCTTTTTTTTTTGTCCACAGTTTATCAACCTACTCCTCCTCCGCATTTTCCAGGCAAACGACGTTTTCCTATTCATGTACCTGTACCAAAGCCTCCCAAGAGAGGTTTCAAGAAATTCTCCTTCCCCTTTTCACGACGCAAGAGCGGCGGATCAACCTCTATATATCCAGCGCTGCAGAGCGGAGGATCAACCTGTACATACCCAGTGCTGCAGAGCGGAGGATCAACCTCTACATATCCAGCGCTGCAGAGCAGTGGATCAACCTCTATATGTCCAGCGCTGCAGAGCAGTGGATCAACCTCTACATACATATCCAGCGCTGCAGAGCAGTGGATCAACCTCTATATCCAGCGCTGCAGAGCAGTGGATCAACCTCTACATATCCAGCGCTGCAGAGCAGTGGATCAACCTCTATATGTCCAGCGCTGCAGAGCAGTGGATCAACCTCTATATGTCCAGCGCTGAAGAAATCACCCACCAATAAGAAAAAGCCGTTTAGTTGTCGGCAGGGGTAAAATCCACTTCCCGTTTCGTAAGTACAGTTTTTGAGTGACCCCCATGTAAATTCATCCCAGCGACTACAGGAAATATAGAAGTAGGATTCATCGTTTACTGAAGAATCCTCCACAGAAATTTATCCTAGTTACCAGAGAGCAAGAGAGAGAGAGAGAGAGAGAAGAGAGAGAGAGAGAGAGAGAGAGAGAGAGAGAGAGAGAGAGAGAGAGAGAGTACGGAAAGAAAGGTCTTCTAGACTGATTCACCCACCACCCAAGGAAAGTCATTTTAGCTGGCAGAAAGAGTAAACGCAGAAGAGCTATCCTTGTCGATGTCATTCCCAAGGAAAGTCATTCTACTGATCCAGCAGAGTCCTAGAGAATGCTTGCTCTTTATGCTGAATATGTGCTATGTCTATGAGTGAATAAACAAATGGACACGCAAAAGTGTTCGTCGTTGTAGATTTGATTTGGTCACGTCGACCACGCAAAAACACACGGAAATGCACATATACAGAAACAAATGCACAAGCATGCACATACACCTACGGACGCATCTGACGCACGAACGCGCGCGCGCGCGCACACACACACACACACACACACACACACACACACACACACACACACACACACACACACACACACACACACACACTCAGAGAGAGAGAGAGAGAGGGGGGGGGGGCAGGGAGAAGGAAACAGAATTACAGAGTTTAACTGTTTAAGTCTTTTCTAAATGAGGCAAAAAATGCAATTCTTTACGATCTGGATGAGCATATCCAGTGCATCGTAACATAGGACACATGCTATTCATTTCGGAATGATGCGGGTATTGGCACACCCATACTTGAAAATAGGAACATTGATCAGTAGCCTTCTCAGTGGAGTGTTGGTATGTACACAAGCACTCTTCTTGTTTCGGATCGATCACGACCACATCACACAGAAAGGATGGGCGTGTTCACACCCACATCATACAGAAAGGATGGGTGTATTCACACTCACGTCATACAGAAAGGATGGACGTGCTCACACCCACATCATACAGAAAGGATGGGTGTGCTCACACCCACATCATACAGAAAGGATGGGTGTGTTCACACCCACATCATACAGAAAGGATGGGCGTGTTCACACCCACATCACACAGAAAGGATTGACGTGTTCACACCCACATCATACAGAAAGGATGGGTGTGCTTGCACCCACATCATACAGAAAGGATGGGTGTGTTCATACCCACATCATACAGAAAGGATGGGTGTATTCACACCTACATCATACTGGAAGGATTGGATGTGCTCATGCCTACATCATACAGGCTTCATTTTCGTTCCGTTTGTTTACTTCTTTATTTTCCAAAATGAAGAAGTGAAGTTTGCACAGTATGGACGCATGGAAAATGATTAAAGTCATAACATTTCTGCCTGGAAGAGTCACATATACGCACGTTCTGATGGTTCGAATGCACATCTGGGGACAGTCAACCAGATTATTCAGAACAGGGTGAAAAAAAAAAAAAAAAAGTTTCCAACACATCCATAGTTTAGAGCACGCTGGAGGTGACAACGATTAATCCTGCATGAATGTTGTCAGAGAGAATGGGAACCGAGAAATATGTCGCCGGCCTGCATTTTGAGTGGCTGCCTATAAGATGACATCCAGACATTTTACGATAATTTGTAAACCTATAACGTTTATGGATTACTGCAGCCTACACGACGTCGGACTGCTTTGGCATTGTCGTCACTGTCTTAGTGTTACGCCAGCTGTGCATGATAACGCACGTTTTTGCCATAGCCAGTAAGTACACATGCGAATGTTGATGTTAGAAAAAAAAAACATTTTGTAAGTTAAAGGAAAACGCGCATATCTCTTGTCTCTAATCACGCATGTTGTGTGAGAAAGAGAAAAGCCCATCAGTTTCCAAGGTTGTGAGTATCTGTTTGTGTAATTAGTGTTTTTTTTTTTTCCTCCCCATATTTGAAACTCGTACACCACATCACACAAAGGGGAGGAAACAGTGATTATCTAAGTTAGCATTGCATTTGAAATTTGATTTGATAAGAAATGATATTCAAAGGAGACATTTAAAACTTTTCAAATTCGCATTCTTCCATCCACATGAGCAAAACACATGAGCAGGATGTTTCATGCCATTGACTTGACGAACTTCTCCGTGATTGTTTGACTTCTATACTGGTTCTTGGAAGCTTCCATCGTTTGCAGCTTTTCCCACCTTTCTCGACTCACAGGTGTCAGTCGTGTCTATGCCTAGGTAAAGTTAACTTTGACATAAGAAGTCGTTGGGATTTATTTCACTTTCTGCATTAACTGGATTGCTGTTCTAGCCATCAACACTGACAAAAAGAAATGGAAGTCAAACGACAAAAGACGACTAGCTCACTCTTCCAAAGAAAATAAATAAATAAAAAAGTAAATGGTAAAATTGGTTAAATAAAACTGATATGAACTTGAACAGATTAAAAAAAAAAAAAAGGCACACAAAGTGACTGAGATGAATTCAAACTGCATTGACATGAATTTGCAGAACTTACACACGCATACTTCTTGACGGAAAAGGTTCATGATTACTGAATGTTAAAATGTATTTTTAAAAAAATTGTGACTTCAGACGCGAACTTACGAGCGTTGCGGGCTTGTTGATTGCTCCCCTTACCTTTTCACCCACAACCTGCTTATGCTGCTATGCTGCATTGAAATGGGCGTCAATGAACACCACAGAGGACAGTTAGCACTGCAGATTATCATCTGGTAGATGTCCTCATATCAGTCAGACATAGTTTCCCGTAGACTGCAGACACTAAAACTGTATATGATGAGGCTTTATGTGGCTGGAGAGGTCGGAATAAGCACAGTAAGATTAAGATTGATATGACGACAAGGACAGGATTTACAGTCTAGTCGACCTCGTGGATGACATGGGAACTAATTCTGAAAACATGCTGAAAGTTAAACACAGCACACGCGCATTGCTAAAACTACAAAGACCGAAAAATGCCAATTTGTGTAAAACAATAATAACATCGTATGAAAATTGTTCTCTTCTTTCAAGAAACAAAGCCATAAACATGTCACGTGAAACATAATGAAAATAACTTATCTTATTCAATACTTGACTTCTTCCACTTAGTTCAGACTGACATAAACCTAAATAGAGCGTTACGTTTTGCGGAAAGACGCTCACAAATGGTAAGGAGCACTGAACATTTGAAAAAGCTCAAGATCATCTGATTAAGCAACGAAACAAAGTTATCCATATTTTCAGATACTCTGTTGTGCAAAGCATGCGAACTGAAAGTGTTTGCTGTTCTGATAATTCATATCTTGTCATTTGAAAATACTGTGATTTCCTCAAGTAATAAACACAGTGCCATTCCATTTACACTACTGTGTCTTTTGATAAATGATTTACGACAGCGTTTTCTCATCATAAATACGTGTACATCAGATTATTTTTTTAAAAACACACACCTGCGCACAACACACAGACAGTCACGCACACACACACACACACACACACACACACACACACACACACACACACACAATTTACCTTCCATCACAAGAAAGATCTTGCGAGCCTGAAAGTAATTTGTTATTTTTATGATTATCATTTTGGATTCATGAAGCCAGTTAGAACACACTGTATGATCCTAAATGGGTTCACTGATCGTGACTAGAAACAAGTTAAAGCAAATGGGGCGATGTTCTGTACAATCAGTTATATTCATGATGGATGTGTTCAATCATACACGATCAGAAAAATTATAGAGAAAGAATGGTAGTGTTTGATCATGTACAACTGAACTAGAGAATACATCAGACATACATAAAGTGAACATTTCATTTCAAAAGAAAAACAAACAAACCTCAGCTAAGGACTAATGCAGGCGGTATTTTGACTCACACATCTGCTCACGAACTCTTGTTATTTTCAGTGTCATGCTTTGTTGGGTAAACTCCATAATGTGACATGGAAAATCCCAGAAGGCGAAACCCAACCCCACTTGTCTGAAGTGATACAGGCAGCGCGCACGCCAGTGAAAAGATAATTTTCTTTATAATGATAGTCACCAAAACATGTGGTATAAATGTAATGAATCAGCCCCATGCAGCAAACATGATTACATCTCATCTGAAGACAAGAACAGGTCCAATAAAAAAAATCTTACAACCGCTAAAGAAACGTTCAGACCACTCGGGCATTCAGCATTATGTCACGTATACGTGCATGTACAAAACTGAACCAAACTGAACTCCTCTGTTCGGACCAGCTGGTTGTGTCACACGATTACGTTAACTGTCATTGTAGAGACAGTTTCTTTCTGAATTTCTCCTAATGGAATTGCACTTATGACTACAGCATACAACGAGAAACTTTCCATATATGGAGCTGCCATTACTCATTAGTAATACCCCCTCCCAGTCACCATATTCGATAGCGCCATCATCACTGTAGCAACACCAAAAGTAGCTATGAACACCTCTTGACTCCATAAACATGCATGGGCCATCAAATGAAGGCTTTCTGTGACACAGCTGCTTCAATCCTGAATCAGTTTATCAAAACTTAAAATTGATACAAAGACATCAATCAAAACACACACGCACAGAGAGAGAGAGAGAGAGAGAGAGAGAGAGAGAGAGAGAGAGAGAGAGAGAGAGAGAGAGAGAGAGAGAGAGAACAGACAGACAGACAGACAGACACAGACAGAGACAGAGACAGAGACAGAGTTTTACATGTACCACAAGTCACTGCCTCCAGTCACTCCACAGACTTTTCATTCTCTTCGCTAAAGATGGGATCTGGTGAACATCACACTGCGAGAATCAACCGTAAAGTCAAAAAGAAAATCTAGCCAACTCGAATTGTACATAGCATGCAGTGCAAATACAGGAACCCATTACAATCAAACCACAGAACAGCACAAAGATAGAATCTCAAACTGACCAACAGTCTTATAAAAAAAAAAAAAAAAAAAAAAGGCGACAGGGTAAATCAGCTAACTTCAAAGAAAAGAGATGAGGAGAGAGAAGATGAAAATGGCTGCAAGCAATGAAAGCAATAGCTGGCTTGCCGTTCATTAAACCATGCAGTCACTTTCTCTGTGCTCAACTCACGAACACGTAGCACCTCAGGCACAGACCACGATGCCTGCTCATCACTGACTTGGCCAAGCACTGGTGAACGACATAGACGACAGTGAAAGGGAGTGAATTCACTGGCCTGTGACAAGATGGGCAATCACACGAAGAGCTGAGGCGAAGAGAGGGGAAACAGGTGAAACGTTCAAGATTCTGCTTGTTTTGCTCCAGGAATATAAATCTCTAGCACTTGTACAAAGCAGATCATACATTCAGACAGTGAAAATGAAATAAATGTCTCTCTTTTTCAGCTTAAAGAAAAACCCTGCCATTTTAACAGAAGTGCTTCGGACTGGTACGAGTTTTCATATCCGCCAGAGTGATAATGGCTTAAAGGATGCTGTTCATTC
>JADBJO010000948.1:302500-312500 GCA_016801955.1 Conus betulinus
GCCATCCTGCTAAACTGAAATAATGAGCATATACATCAAGTCTTTTACCAAGGACATCATTATCACTGCAAAGCAGCCTCAATCTTGTTCCAACTCCAAGTAACAGTCCCCCTGAAAAACTACCGTGGGTGACAACTAGTTTAAGGCAAGTAGCTGTGGCAATGTTTTGAGTTTACAACAGTTTGGATATAGCCATCTTTGATGGTCAATTTAAGATCAAGATATTGGGCCTCCTTTGTTGGGGTTACGGTTCATTGATGTTGGTGGGTGTAGGTTTTGAATATGTTCATTAAATCTATCTATATGCTCTTTATCCAAAAGAATGGTGATCCCATCATCCCTGCATCTTGTCCAGTCCAGGTTTTTATCAGTGCTTGTACCCTCCTTAGTTTTGAGTGGGACAGGGGAGTACTGGGTCAATTTCTCATCTAACTCTGCCATAAACACATCTGCATATTCACAAGCGTGACAAGGGCCCATAGCTGTGCCATGGTTAGGCTTGGCAAAAACGGTTTTGCCCTTTCCCATCAGTGAATTGAGAGCAATTATTGTCAAGGGCAATTTGGAGGGCTTCTAAAACACATTTAGTGAGGATGCCTAACTTGCTAGAATTTTGTTCTAAGGCTGACTATTTTTTTTTTCTGTCCCAACGTCTGCTCCACCTCAGAGGCAGTGCACCTACGCCGCTCATTCCGACACCCCGTCCACAGCCACAGCCTGGTCGGCCCCACCGCAGCCCCGGCACCGGCAATCCACAGGGAGCAGTCAATGTCAAGTCGTCAAGAGGCAACCCACCGGAGGAGACACTGCATTGCTGCCAAGTCACTTTGGTGGTGTTCAGTGGCGCCTGTTCTGATCTAATATACGCAGGACACCACCTACTAAGCCCCCTACTGACGACAATAATTGCTTAGTCGCGGAGCCGGCGCGAGTGAGCTCTCCCTCCGGAGGGCGCCACCACGTCCGTCCAACGACAGCCCCCCATGGACTCGCCGATACCGTGACCCTGACAGAACCAAACCAAGGCCACAGACGTGGAGAGGACATCGAAACTGAGGACACCATGAGAGCAGGGCATAATGAAGGGCCACAGAATTTGAGACCATTTTTTTTATGCTGATCGATGAGAATGATGATGATCAAGATGATGCTGCGGATTTTCATTTCGGTCCGAGACTACATGACAGGGCTGTACTCTATGCTGCTTCCTTTCATAATATATCCCGGCGTCAACCAGGCCCGAGAGGCACAAGCACCTGCAGTGTTGGTCAGGAAATTTGAGCAGCACTCTCAGAAACGCATCCATTAAGTGGATGAAACTCGACTGTGTGGTCCCAGTCTTCCCAACTGAGTCTGCAGCAAACTCAACTCTGGGTAGGAGCTGGTCGGGGCAGAAAACCCACATGACTCTGATGGGAATCGAACCCACGACCTCCCTGCCGGGAGTCCGCGGCGCTAACCACTTCGCCACGGCGGCTGGTTCTAAGGCTGACTTTAGTGCAGGAACACCAGAATTATTATCCACATTGGGAAATAAAGAAATGACATCACATACCACAAAGGTGGCATTCTCAGGCAAGGGGGCGACAGTCTGATTATTTTTTTCAATCTTTTGTAAAACTGTTAGTATCAATTCTTAATATTTAAGATGCTGAGTCAGGTGACAAACAGACTGTTGTACAAACTTAGACATTCCATGCATAGGGGTACCTGAACCAGATAGTACATATCTGTATGGAAAAGGTTCAGGTTTATGTGTTTTCACTAACGGATTAATCTTCCCAGGACAGGTTGAAGATTTGGGTGTAACAAATCGAACTATTTCTTCACTGATAGCACCTTTATGTAACCCATTTCTTAACCCATTTGTTTATGATGGAAACAGTGTCATTTGTCGGATCAGTTTTAAAGATTTCATAGTAATGAGACCTTTCAAGTTCCTTTGTAATAGCTATGTCATCATTCACAAGGGATGTAATCACCGTTACACCTGCCTTATCTGCATACCAACATGCAGCATTGTGAGTCACTAAAAGATGGTTCAACTGTTTTTAAAGCATTTCTTTCCCCAGGTGAAAGGTTGTCCCTGATTTTCTTTCTTTGTGATGGATCCAAAATTGCTGTGTACAGGCTGTAATGAAAGCTTCAAGGGCAGGGTCGTCTCCAGGAGCCATTCTGGTAGTAGGGATGTACCAAGGCTTCTTCTGAATTCCTCTTCTTCTGTGGCACGTTGGTCTATGAATTCATCCTCCTCCATTTCTTTTCAGGCTAAAGTGTCTGTGCCACCTCAGTCTCTCTGCCCATGCAGTTGTGTCGATGACTTGATTCCCTACATCGATTGGTTCATGAGGTGTGGGTGCAAAACAATCAGGATGGCAGAGAAGTCTAAGCTGTTCAGGAGTAAGCTCAAAGTTTGGTGCCAGGAAAATAGGGTCAAAAGCTTTTGGTACATCTATTTGTACTTTTTTTTATTTTGTTTTCAGTCACAGTTTAGATTCTCATCACACGTTTCCTGGCTTTATGCATTCTGCTTCTTTCTTTGAACATCATCTGTGTCTCTGAAAGGAATGTACCTACATGAGTAAATTCTCCGCGAGCCACTTCTATAGCTATCATTTTCGAGATGCACGCTCTCTTTTTGTATCAATGAAATTTTTCTCTCCAATCTCCTTCTAATTGGAAGTACTTTAGGCTCCAAAGAATCCTTAGTTTTTTTTTTAAATCAGTTTAGACATAGAGTGAGTACCAATACTTTCCACTGCAGCTGTCCTTACATCAACAAATCCCTCTTGAATATTTAGCAGAGTTTCATCACAATAGTCAATCATGGAGTCAAGAATTTTGGAGCTAACACTACTAAGGGAGTCTTTGATCATTCCATTTAGTTGCTTATCATTGGTGCCAAATGCCAAATTAAAATGAAGTCTGATTCCATATGGAATAACTTTTTTTGCTCTACACTTATTCAAGAAGTTCTTTTTGTATTTTATACTTGCTTGTTTGTAAAGCAAAACACTGAACTGTTCTTCAAGTGTTGACGAAAGCTTGGGAGAGGGAGGGGGAGAGAGAGAGAGAGAGACAGAGACAGAGACAGACAGAGAGAGAGAGAGGGGGGAGAGCAGTCTCTGATTTTTTTTATATCGTGTATTAATTTATTTATTTGACATTTCATCACTTTCTTCTTCCTTGCACACTCGTTATAATTTTGTCTACTGAATGGACAGTATATTTTAAGCCTAAGTCAGTGATGAACAGGCATCGTGGTCTGTGCCTGAGGTGCTACGTGTTCGTGAGTTGTACACAGAGAAAGTGACTGCATGGTTTAATGAACGGCAAGCCAGCTATTGCTTCCATTGCTTGCAGCCATTTTCATCTTCTCTCTCCTCATCTCTTTCTTTGAAGTTAGCTGATTTACCCTGTTGCCTTTTTCGTAGACTGTTGGTCAGTTTGAGATTCTACCTTGGTGCTGTTCTGTGGTTTGCGCTGCATGCTGTGTGCAATTCGAGTTGGCTAGATTTTCTTTTTGACTTTACGGTTGATTCTCGATGTGTGATGATTTCACTGGATCCCATCTTTAGTGGTGAGAATGAAAAGACTATGGAGTGACTGGAGGTAGTGACTTGTGGTACATGTAAAATTATCTCTCTCTCTCTCTCTCTCTCTCTCTCTCTCTCTCTCTCTCTCTCTCTCTCTATCTCTCTCTATCTATCTATCTATCTATCTATCTATCTATCTATGTCTCTGTTTGACTGGTGTCTTTGCATCACTTTTAAGTTTTGATAAACTGATTCAGGATTAAAACATCTCTGTCACAGAAAGCCTTTACTTGATGGCCCATGAATGTTTAAGGAGTCAAGAGGTGTTCATAGCTACTATTGGTGTTGCTACACGTGATTGGCACTATTCAATATGGTGACTGGGAGGGGGGGTATTACTAATGAGTAATGGCAGCTCCATATATGAAAGTTTCTCGTTGTACGCTGTTGTCATAAGTGCAATTCCATTAGAAGAAATTCAGAAAGAAACTGTCTCTACAATGACAGTTAAAGTACTCGCATGACAAAACCAGCTGGTCCAAACAGAGGAGTTCAGTTTGGTTCAGTTTTGAATATGCACGTATACGTGACATTATGCTGAATGCCGAGTGGTCTAAATGTTTCTTTAGCGGTTGTAAGATTTTTGATTGGACCTGTTCTTGTTTTCAGATGAGATGTAATCATGTTTGCTGCATGGGGCTGATTCATTACATTTATACCACATGTTTTGGTGACTATATCATATAAAGAAAATTATCTTTTCACTGGTGTGTGCTGCCTGTATCACTTCAGACAAGTGGGGTTGGGTTTCGCCTTCTGGGATTTTCCATGTCACATTATGGCGTTTACCCAACAAAGCATGGCATTGAAAATAACAAGAGTTCGTGAGCAGATGTGTGAGTCAAAATACCGCCTGCATTAGTCCTTAGCTGAGGTTTGTTTGTTTTCCTTTTGAAATGAAATGTTCACTTTATGTATGTCTGATGTATTCTCTAGTTCAGTTGTACATGATCAAACACTACCATTCTTTCTATGTATAATTTTTCTGATCGTGTATGGTTGAAGAGATCCACCATGAATGTAACTGATTGTACAGAACATCGCCCCATTTGCTTTATCTTGTTTCTAGTCACGATCAGTGAACCCATTTAGGATCATACAGGGTGTTCTAACTGGCTTCATGAATCCAAAATGAGATCATAAAAATGACAAATTACCTTCAGGCTCGCGAGATCTTTCTTGCGATGGAAGGTAAACGTCTAGTGTGTGTGTGTGTGTGTGTGTGTGTGTGTGTGTGTGTGTGTGTGTGTGTGTGTGACTGTCTGTATGTGTGCGCAGGTGTATGTCTTTTAAAATAATCTGATGTACACGTATTTATGAGGAAACGCTGTCGTAAATCATTTATCAAAAGACACAGTAGTGTAAATGGAATGGCACTGTGTTTATTACTTGAGGAAATCACGGTGTTTTCAAAAGACAAGATATAAATTATCAGAACAGCAAACACTTTCAGTTCACATGCTTTGCCACAACAGAGCATCTGAAAATATGGATAACTTTGTTTCGTTGCTTAATCAGATGTTCTTGAGCTTTTTCAAATGTTTAATGTTCCTTAGTATTTGTGATCGTCTTTCTGAAAAACGTAACGCTCTATTTAGGTTTATGTTAGTCTGAACTAAGTGGAAGTCAAGTATTGAATAAGATCAGTTATTTTTTATTACGTTTCATTTGGCATGCCTATGGCTTTGTTTCGTGAAAGAAGAGAACAATTTTCATACGATATTATTGTTTTACACAAATTGGGCATTTTTTCGGTCTTTACAGTTTTAGCAATACGCTTGTGCTGTATTTAACTTTCAGCATATTTTCAGAATTAGTTCCCATGTCATCCACGAGACCGACTAGACTGTAAATCCTGCCCTTCTTGTCATGTTAAGCTTAATCTTACTGTGCTTATCCCGACCCCTCCAGCCACATAAAGCCTCATCATATACAGTTCTAGTGTCTGCAGTCTACGGGACACTATGTCTGACTGATATGAGGACATCTACCAGATGATAATCTGCACTGCTAACTGTCCTCTGTGGTGTTCATTAACACCCATTCAATGCAGCATAGCAGCATAAGCAGGTTGTGGGTGAAAAGGTAAGGGGAGCAATCAACTAGCCCGCAACGCTCGTAAGTTCGCGTCTGAAGTCACAATTTTTTTTATATTTTAACATTCAGTAATCATGAACCTTATTCCGGCAAGAAGTATGCGTGTGTAAATTCTGCAAATTCATGTCAATGCAGTTTGAAATTCATCTCAGTCACTTTGTGTTCCTGTTTTTTTTTAATCTGTTCAAGTTCATATCAGTTTCATTCAACCAATTTTACCATTTACTTTTTTGATTTTCATTTTTCTTGAAGAGTGAGCTAGTCGTCTTTTGTCGTTTGACTTCCACTGTTTTTTTTTTTTTTTTTTGTCAGTGTGGATGGCTAGAACAGCAATCCAGTTAATGCAGAGGTGAAAGAAATCCCAACGACTTCTTATGTCAAAGTCAACTTTACCTAAGCATAGACATGACTGACACCTGTGAGTCGAGAAAGGTGGGAAAAGCTGCAAACGATGGAAGCTTCCAAGAACCAGTATAGAAGTCAAACAATCACGGAGAAGTTCGTCAAGTCGATGGCATGAAACATCCTGCCTGTCTGTGTTTGCTCATGTGGATGGAAGAATGCGATTTTGAAAAGTTTTATATGTCTCCTTTGAATATCATTTCTTATCAAATCAAATTTCAAATGCTATGCTAACTTAGATAATTGCTATGTTTCCTCCCTTTGTGTGATGTGGTGAACGAGTTTCAAATATGGGGAGAAAAAAAAACACTATTATTACACAAACAGATACTCACAACCTTGGAAACTGATGGGCTTTCCTCTTTACCACAATATGCGTGATTAGAGACAAGAGATATGCGCGTTTTGCTTTAACTTACAAAATGTTTTTTTTTTTTTCTAATATCAACATTCGCATGTGTACTTACTGGTTATGGCAAAAACATGCGTTATCATGCACAGCTGGCGTAACACTAAGACAGTGACGACAATGCCAAAGCAGTCCGACGTCGTGTAAGCTGCAGTAATCCATAAAACGTTATAGGTTTACAAATTATCGTAAAATGTCTGGATGTCATCTTACAGGCAGCCACTCAAAATGCAGGCCGGCGACACATCTCGACGGTTCATGCAGGATTAATCGTTATCAGCTCCAGCGTGCTCTAAACTATGGATGCGTTGGAAACTTTTTTCTTTCACTCTGTTCTGAATAATCTGGTTGACTGCACCCAGATGTGCATTCGAACCATCAGAACGTGCATATATATGACTCTTCCAGGCAGAAATGTTATGAATTTGATCATTTTCCATGCGTCCATACCGTGCAAACTTTACTTCTTCATTTTGGAAAATAAAAAAGTAAACAAACGGAACGAAAATGAAGCCTGTATGATGTGGGGCATGAGCACATCCAATTCTTTCAGTATGATGTGTGTGTGAACACTCCCATCCTTTCTGTATGATGTGGGTGTGAACACACCCATTCTTTCTGTATGATGTGGGTGTGAGCACACCCATCCTTTCTGTATGATTTGGGTGTGAGCACACCCATCCTTTCTGTGTGATGTGGTTGTGAACACGCCCATCCTTTCTGTATGATGTGGGTGTGAACAAGCCCATCCTTTCTGTAGCGTGAGCACACCCATCTTTTCTGTATGATTTGGGTGTGAGCACACCCATCCTTTCTGTGTGATGTGGTTGTGAAAACACCCATCCTTTCTGTATAATGTGGTTGTGAACACGTCCATCCTTTCTGTATGTGGGCGTGAGCACACCCATCCTTTCTGTATGACGTAGGTGTTAACACAAGCATCCTTTCTGTATGATGTGGGTGTGAACACACCCATCCTTTCTGTATGATGATGTGGGAGTGAATACGCCCATCCTTTCTGTATGATGTGGGTGTGAAACACACCATCCTTTCTGTATAATGTGGGTGTGAACACACCCATCCTTTCTGCATGATGTGGGTGTGAACACACCCATCTTTTCTGTATGATGTGGGTGTGAACACACCCATCCTTTCTGTATGATGTGGGTGTGAACACGCCCATCCTTTCTGTGTGATGTGGTTGTGATCGATCCCAAACAAGAAGTGTGTTTGTGTTCAAACCAACACTCCACTGAGAAGGCTACTGATCATGTTCCAATTTTCAAGTGGGGGTGTGCCAATACCCGCATCATTCAGAATGAATAGCATGTGTCCTATGTTACGATGCACTGGAATATGCTCATCCAGATCGTAAAGAATTGCATTTTTTGTCCCATTTTAGAAAAGACTAAAAACAGTTAAACTCTGTAATTCTGTTTCCTTCTCCCCCCCCCCCCCCCCCCCCCCCCTCTCTCTCTCTCTCTCTCTCTCTCTCTCTCTGTGTGTGTGTGTGTGTGTGTGTGTGTGTGCGCGCGCACGCGCGCGCGTTAGTGCGTCAGGTACGTGCGTAGATGTATGTGTATGCATGTGCATTTGTTTCTGTATGTGTGCACACGCATTTCCGTGTGTTTTTGGTGTGGTCGACGAGACCAAATCAAATCTACAACAACGAACACTTTTGCGTGCCCATTTGTTTATTCACTCATAGACATAGCACATATTCAGCAAAAAGAACAAACATTCTCTAATACTCTGCTGGTTCAGTAGAATGACTTTCCTCGGGAATGACTCGACACGGATGGCTCTTATTTGTTTACTCTCTCTGCCAACTAGAATGACTTTCCTTGGGTGGGTGGGTGAATCAGTCTAGAAGACCTTTCCTTCTGTACTCTCTCTCTCCCTCTCCCTCTCTGGTAACTAGAATAAATTTATGCTGAGGATTCTTCAGTAAACGATGACTCTTACTTCTATATTTCCTTTAGTCGCTGGAATGAATTTCCATGAGGGTGACTCAAGAACTGAACTTACGAAACGGGAAGCGGGATTTACCCCTGCCGAAACTAAACGGCTTTTTCTTATTTGCAGGTGGTTTCTGCGCTGGATCTTTAGAGAATGATCTGCCGCTCTTGCGTCGTGGAAAGATGAAGGAGAATTTCTTGAAACCTCCACTGGGAGGCTTTGGTACAGGTACAGGAGTAGGAAAAGGTCGCTTGCCTGGAAAAGGTGGAGTAGGTGGACGAACTGTGAACCAAAAAAAAAAAAGACCAAAAACGAATAATAATCCAAACAGGGTAAGAAAGGGACACCAGTCTCGCATACATTAGTCATCCCTTCCACATACACACACTCATCTCCATCCCCAACTTCCCGCCTTCCGCCTCTTGCCAAAAAAAATGTGCATTTCCTCTCCGAAACACTTGTTCCTGTTTGTAAATGCACAGTTTGCATACAGTTAAATAACGATATTCCGAAAAAATGCAAGGCAGATAATCTGTGTTAGAGGTTGCACTCAGTGAGAGTAACCCCATCGTCAAGGAGTAGTTCCATGAGAAGTGAGAACTGGACATTGATGTATGCGTCTTCCAGGCCTATTGCAACAGCTAGTGTATCTTCCTTTCTTTGGAATCCTTCGTATACTTCACAGGCAAAAGTGGCCGAATTTTCCCATGTACATTTACCAGTTCTGTAGCCTCCTTGATTTGATCAGAGGATTTGTCGACTTTCAAGATCTCTTGCGAGTTTTCTTGCTATGAGTCGGCAAGACATTTACACAATGGATAGCAGCAGCACTTCAAGAGCGAACCGTCATAGCACGATTAGACCGGTATCTCTTACATCCATATCAGCAAAACTACTTGAACACATAATATGTAGTAGCATAATGGACCATCTTGACAAACACGACTTCTTAAATAACGCCCAGCATGGTTTTAGACAGTGAAGGAGTTGTGAGACTCAACTTATAACAACTCTCAATGATTTTAATAACTGTCTTAACAACAGACAGCAAATAGATGCAATGTTATTATACTTTTCTAAAGCCTTTGATAAGGTTGACCATGAGGGCTTGCTGCTTAAATTAGAACACATTGGCATTGGGTGGTTCTTTGCTAAAATGGTCTAGATCTTTCCTCGTTGGGAAAACGCAGAAAAGTTGTTGTGGAAGGGTCGTCATCCCATTGTAAACCACCCTTGTCAGGTGTACCACAGGGAACTGTTCTGGGCCCTTGTTTTTCTTATTTATATATAATGATATAAGTAGAAATCTCTTTCCTGGAACTACTATAAGACTTTTTGCAGATGGCAGCTTAGTATATAGAACAATCAGAAGCAAGAATGATACACGCATTCTACAAGATCTAAACGCTTTACAAGAGTGGGAAAGAACTTGGAAAATGGAATTTCATCCCCAGAAGTGCCAAGTGTTGCGTATATGTAATAAACGCTCACCAACTAGATCAGAATATTCTGTTCGCAATACTATTCTTAAAGAAAC
>JADBJO010000948.1:317500-320000 GCA_016801955.1 Conus betulinus
GTCGTCGTTCTCCAAGTGTCTGACAATGAATAGGTGATGTACGGAAATCTTGACCCAAACAAAATCTTGAAAGGTGACGATTTGGGACAGTCATACGATGCGACAGACTCATTGCACGGCAATGGAAGGGGGACAGACGGAGATTTTGTTACACAAACAAAATATTGAAAGGAAACGATTCAAATGAGACCAAAACCGATGGACAAGGGCGGACACTTCATGATGATGACACACTGCCACCTCTGACTGGTTGATCTTACCAAGGGTTGCAAAGGTGATGAGGAACATGGCACTGTGATCATCACTGAGACCACTGGAAAACAAGTCCAGCCCGAAGGACAATCCAACGACAGATTCCCCCGGACAACAACAGTGAAATGGATGACGAACAGAGCACGGACGTTGGAATGACGGACAGCGTGATAAAACCAGTTAAGAAAAACACGAATGATGAGATATGCACACTAACCGAACCAGTGCAACGGACAATAATTGAGAGCAGAACAACGACAGAACCACCACAGCCCTGACGGAGCGACTGTCTTGCCCACCAGTGACAATGTTGCACGCGGGCAGCCCTGTATCTCGGCTGAGAAGTGGTTCCACGAATGCCACAGGTAAACGCCAAGAAACCATCCAGGAAACCACGTGTAAAACTTCAAAACACAGCGACTCATAGGGACTCGGCCAGGCTCATGTCATGTAAATCTCAAGTTCATGACCTAACAACAATGAAGGTCTGTCTCGGATCGACGATCCTGAGGTACGGTCTTACATTGCTGAATTTGTCTTTAGTCTCTTAGTCGAAACATTTGCAACTAAGTGTCCTGCCCATTTGTTTCCAAAACACAGTGCTTACGTCATACCAGGCGTTAAACTGTCTGATGGTGTGACGCTAGATCATCAGTATTGACTTTGCTAGTGAAAAAAGACCTCGTCAAGTACATTGAAACGATCGATGTGGATTATGAAAATATCATAGTGTTAAAACTGTCTAAGGACCTTTTGGGGACGATTTCCCCAGTGATTCTGCTCGGTGTCTATGTACCGCCTAACAACTCTTCCTATTACCAAGATACAGACATAACAAATGGTATTAGGATGTTGGAGCAGTGTATTATGGGTGTCATAGTGTCTTTGGGAAACTTACCGTTCATGTTGCTCGGAGACTTCAGTGCACGGACTGGGGGGGTGAAAACATTAAAGATGATGATGATGACGATGAAAGGATGTGTCCAATGCATGAAGAAAATGGTGATAGAGTTGTTTTTTTTGTACTCAAAAGATAAGGTGCAGAACAATTTCGGCGAATATTTGTTAAATGTTTGCAATTCTTTTGATTTGTTTATGCTTAATGGTGCCATTCACGGTGATACTGACTTTGGCCACTTTACCTACGTTTCTCCAATAGGATGCAGTATTGTTGATTTTGCCATTGTGTCTCGATGCTTGTTAAAATAGTGTATGTCCTTGAACATTACGCCAATGTCAACGTAGCTATCAACATGATGCAACATGTAGTACGTTTATGTTCGAAAAAATTGTCTGGGACCAAGATAAAATTGACGATGTTAAAGACAAATTGTCAACTACTTAGTTTAGGGATAAAATGACAAGAGCATCTGACCTCGCTGATATTGATATCAACGAAGCAATACAAGTGTTTAATCAGTCACTGATCGATGATAGTTCATGTACGAGAAAGACAGTTACTGTTGGCAAAGAAAGAAAGAACTGTGGTTTGACAAGGAATGCTGTCAACACAAAAAGGAGCTCCGTCACCATCTAAGACGATACTACAGAAGTAGGGATGACGACGAGGGAATTAGAAATACTTAAACCAGAAGCGCAGAGACTATAGAGCTTCTGAGTCTGAAAAAGGACCTTTGTGCAAATATAGTGAAGACGTTACATGGTATGTAAACGATTCTGTCGAAGTTTGGAGTAAGTTGAAATCTCTATCATGTAAAAGACCTTCCAAAATGATAGCAGCAAGGATGAATGGTACCAACACTTCTCACAAGTATTTCAGTCTGATTTGTCCTTCGATGAACCTGTTGAGACTGTTGATGAGAGGGAAGAACAAATTGATGTAGACCAAAACCAGTCTAATACACTTTCTCTCGAATGTGATATTTCAAAAAGTGAAGTGTATGCTGCTATTCGTTCTCTAAAAAATGGTAAGGCTGCAGGCCCCGATGGGATTGTGGGAGAAATCTTCTAAAACTCTGTTACAGTGATTGGTCCGTTTCTGAGTATTCTTTTGAATAATTGTGGGAGAAATCTTCTAAAACTCCGTTACAAATGATTGTTCCGTTTCTGATTATTCTTTTGAATAAATTGTTTTCTACCGGAGATTATCCATCACAGTGGTCAGAAGCTATCATCCAACCTTTCCATGTAAAGGGCGATCGGAATGTACCTGATAATTACCGAGGAATATCCTTATTGAATGTGTGCAGTAAATTATACAGCCACATACTTAATGAACGACTGAATG
>JADBJO010000948.1:325000-332500 GCA_016801955.1 Conus betulinus
CTCTCTCTCTCTCTCTCTCTCTCTCTCTCTCCTCTCTCTCTCTCTCTCTCGCTCTGTCTGTGTGTGTGTGTGTGTGTGTGTGCGTGCGTGCGTGCGTGCGTGCGTGCGTGCGTGTGTGTGTGTGTGTGTGTGTGTGTGTGTGTGTGTGTGTGTGTGTATTGTATGTATACCTTTAGGGAAGTTAGGATCGTGGACGCAGACGCAGATCTTAGGATCAAAGATAGTGCCAGGTGCGCAAGGCATCTTCCAAAACTTTCCTGTAGCGTCTCTCTGCAGGAAGTACCCCGGTGGTCAGGGGAGGCCACGTAATGGTAGGCGTCACACCCACCCCCTTCTGCAACAGTGTGGATGGCGCTAAGGAGGAGTCAGATCCTACGGAGCTGTCCATCAAACGCTGTACTCACATCTGCTAAGACCCTATCCCACTCTGCTTATAAACAAACAGTGAACAAACAAGAAATGATGGGTGCTGGCCCCCGTGGACGGAACTTTGCTTGCGAAACTAATTTTGATACCGTAACAGCCATGTAAGATCCTCCACCCCCACCCCCTACCCTCCTCCCTCACCCCACCCCCTCCCCATCTCCCCCTCTGCAGTCTGGGGCTACGAACAACATGAAACGACATGACCTAGGTATACAGCCAAAGCACTTTGGGTGTATGACCACGAGTTTGAGGAACGGCAGTCGAAGCTTTTCGCCCAATAGGATCCTGGACCAATCAGCCAAAGTTAAGATACAACAGCCTTCCGCAGGAGGCTGGAGAGAGTGTTAAAGCCATAAATAGGATCACCCTATAGATAGTGGGAACTTTGGGCGAGAAAGTTCATCTGTTCTGTCGTTTTCCTCTTTTCTTTTTTTTTTTTTTCCCCTTTCATCTCACCTTCCTCTGTTTATTCATCTGTGTGGGGAGGGGGGGGGGGGGGGGGGGTCATACAATTTCAGTTTCGAATCATTAAGATTCTTTCTAGAAGGCTCTATTCTGACAACCAGACAGTGTGATTTAAGCTTTATACTGGCACTGCCTTCCTTTATAGCTACTGGGGAACAAGGCATGCTCTTCTGTCTCTGATTACAGATGCTCTAACCAGTTGCTTCCGCAATGCGCGCGGAAGTGTCTGCATGGAAAGTGATGAATAAAATCCAAGTCACGTGCCTCTCTCATTCAAGTTTACACGTGTGTCTTTACACACCGTAAATTTGTCTAAACAGTATTTTCATGGAAAACTTCGACTTATCCGACGCAAACAACAGGGGAAATTGGAAGAGAGAGAGGAGAGAGAGAGAGAGAGAGAGAGAGAGAGAGAGAGACAGAGAGAGAGAGAAAGAGAGAGAAAGAGAGAGAAGAGAGAGGGGAGAGAGAGAGAGAGAGAGAGAGAGAGAGAGAGAAAGAGAGAGAGAAAGAGAGAGAGAGAAAGAGAGAGAGAGAAAGAGAGAGAGAGAAAGAGAGAGACAGAAAGAGAGAGAGAAAGAGAGAGAAACAGAAGAGAGAGAAGAGAAGAGAGAAGAGAGAGAGAGAGAGAGAGAGAGAGAGAGAGAGAGAGAGAGAGAGAGAGAGAGAGAGAGAGAGAGAGAGAGAGAGAAGAGAGAGAGAAAAGAGAGAGAGAGAGAGAGAGAGAGAGAGAGAGAGAGAGAGAGAGAGAGAGAGAGAGAGAGAGAGAGAGCGCCTACAGAGACACCCAAAGCACTGTTCTGCGGACATGTTTTGGTCAAAACAAACAGACTAACTCAGATGATGGATTGAGAGGATTGTCACTCCAAGCGCAGAGAGTAATCTCCCTTGGGTTGAAGCCATTTTGATATTCGCATCTCGTCGCTAGGCCTCCAAACAGTGAAGATTGAGGTCTCTTCCTCCAATAAGCAAGAAAGCCAGGAAAAAAACGAAAAGGATGGAACACGCATCCCCACAAGTGTGGTAATATTTGTAACTAATGAGACAGAGACTAAGAGGGAAGACGAAGACAAAATAATTGAGAGTCCGATTCACCCTTTTCTGTTTAAAATCCACTTTATCTTTGATTTGAACAAGGTAAATGTTAGCTTTGAAAAAGGAATGTACTTTGAAATTATGTTTAGCTGTGATTTTTTTTCTTCCCTTACACCGAAATATAGCAAGGTCTTATGATTGGTTGGAGAAACACCTGGCATTCTTTTCTCCTTGGCTCAAGAAAGCATTAGTTTTTTCCCAAGGATTTTTTTTTCATGTGTTTGAGCAAGTACGACTGATCATACTTCTTGACAGAGTAAAGAAATAGTCTGGCCTATGCTTTAGGTTGTTCGGAAGTTAGTGTGTGTGTGTGTGTGTGTGTGTGTGTGTGTGTGTGTGTGTGTGGTGTGTGTGTGTCTGTCTGTCTGTCTGTGAGGGAGGGAGGGAGGGGGGGGAAGGTAGACAGACAGAAGCGGACGGACAGACAGAAAGACAGACAGACAGACAGAGAGCCATGCGTGTCACATGGGACGGACTAACTAATATACTGACATAAGGTGGTGGAGGAACGGGGTATGGCGTAGGCCTGGGGTGATGGGACGCCGCGGACGGTGTGGGGAGAGACACGCCAACACACAGCACAGCAACCACCAGGGCCACCATTCCCCCCGACTTCCGCTGGTCTCTGGAGGAGTATGGAGCCATCGTCCTGTGCACCTGCTTTGGAGGATAACATACACACACACGCACACACACCCACACACACACGCAAACTCACGCACGCACGACGCGCACACACACACGCGCGCGCACACACACACACACACGCACACACACACATATACTTAATTGTTCAGCATTATATATATATATATATATATACATACACACGCGCGCGCGCGCACGCACGCAAGCACACACACACGCACGCACGCACGCGCGCACGTTTCAGGTTTTCTTTTCTTTTTGTCATCATCTTTTCGTCATTGATATCATCATCATCATCATCATTTCCATCATCATCCTTTTTCTTTTTCTTCTTCTCCTCCTCTCCTCCTCCACCTCCTCTTCCTTCTCCTCCTCCGCCTCCGTCTTCTCTTCCTCCTCCTTCTCTTCTACCTCTTCCTCTAGCTCCTGCTCTTCAATTCTTTTTCTTTCTTTCACCTGCTCCTCCTTCTCCTCCTCTTCCTTACATATGTTCTGAATCATTTCAAGCGTGACACCCAAGTCACCAAGTCTACATCTCTACACAGAATTGTTTTGAGGCCTTGTCCTGTGGCTGTCTATGTATCAGCATCAGCTCAGTGCTGTCAATACCTGGTCGCCTTTGTCGTCCCCGTAAGAGAAGACTTCTCAAACTGCTCTCGGTGGTGGTGTCTTTATTTAGAAAATTATTGGTACGCGGCGTTCCAAACGTGTGGGTGCAGTTATGGTTTAGGACTGGATCAAATTCCCTTTCCTGTACTTTCCAGCCAGAGTGTTATCTAAACAGAAGCTGCACAATCGTAAGATTGTGATTCCTTTCCTTTTCCTGTCTCATTCACCTTGCCTCAACTAGGCATTACGCCTATGTTTTTAACATGTTGGTCTTTTGCTTGCTTATTTGTTTGTTTAAAATAAGTTCTACATAGATAATGCAAAAACGAAAGGACTTTTTTCCAGTCGTGTACATTTTTCCACATTTCTTGATGTGCTACCATGATAAACGGTTAAACGCGATACCAGTTAAAACGGTGGAGCATAGCTGAACATGGTGCACCGGTGATCTTGTTTATCCGCAAGGTAATTCAACAGGAATCAACAGATTTTTCTAAACTTTTACGTGTTCATTTGTAGGATCAATATCTAACGGTGTGTACATTTTGAAGTCGCAAAGTGCAACGTGACGAAATGTTTAAGGAAAGATTGTTCGAAGCTCACTTTCATTGTACTGCTTTCTGTCAGACCATGGGATAATTCATTTTGAAGGCAGCTGAGTGAACTTTCAAATTTGACTATGTTGTTTGCAGAGTAACTATCTACAAATGATGAACAAAGAGGTTTCCGTTTTTTTTTAAAGCTGATGAAATGCCCAAGAAAATAAAAACGTTCGAAAGGAGTACTTGCGGAGCAAAGCCTTTTTCACTGCTGGGAGAAGAGTTCACGCGCACAGAGTCTGCGTCAGTTCTCATGCAATGTTTCCTCTCTCTCTCTCTCTCTCTCTCTCTCTCTCTCTCTCTCTCTCTCTCTCTCTCTCTCTCTCTTGGTTCTTATTTCCGTAGTTGTAATTGTCTTTGTATGCTATGAGTTTTCTTATGTTCTTTTCTTCAAATTGAACGCTGCGTCGGTTCTCATGGAATGTTTTCTTTTCCACTCTCTCTCTCTCTCTCTCTCTCTCTCTCTCTCTCTCTCTGTGTGTGTGTGTTCTTGTTTCTGTACTTATTATGTTTGTATGTTGTTAGTTTTTCTCACGGTCTTTTCTTCAATTTGAACGAACGCTATATATTCATTAAAATTACCTTGGAAAAATTAATGCGATCCCCGATTTTTTTTTTTCCTCTCATTTTTAAGTGTGTTGTTTTCTTTTCTCAAAAAAAAAAAAAAAAAAAAAAAGGGTTTAGTAAAGCACGTAGATCACTGCCAGTACTGTGGGCACTGACTAACGACAGCATGATGAGACCAGAGTTGCTGATGGCACTATGACAGCAATGGCTAGCTAGTGTCTTATTGCCTACAGTCCTGAGAGCAAATGAACCTCGGTTGATCTGCAGTGGCAGAGACGGGGAATCCCTTTAGCCCATAATCTCGTGCAAATCCAACTTTCTCGCACGTTGCGATAAAGCGTGGGGGGAGTGGTGTGGGGGGGGGGGGGGGTGGGGGAGTGGGGGGTTTCCCTCGCTTTCTCACGCATAGCGAGAAAGTGTGGGATTGCTAGAAAGTGAGGTCGTTCTCCTTCCACGCTTACTCGCAATATGTAAGAAAGCGCCAGCTACCTCATTTTCTTATATCAAAAAATTTTTCTTTTTATCGGAGTTGGTTTCTCGTCTTCCTCCAGCACAAATCCTGGAGAAAAGTGAGAGACACGAATACGGATACGGATACTTTAGTCAGTAATAGGCCATTGCCCCTCACGAAGGGGGTGCAGCAAAACAATGGTTAAAAAAAAATGATGCAATGTAACTAAATGATAATTAATACATTAGAAAACAAACACATAGCATAGCTTACACGCTTTATACAGATAAATGGACAGATTTTTTTTGTTTACTTCATTATTTGACGCTATAAGTAAATCGAGATGGAACAAAAATTGATACCTATAGCATTTTAAATGTATATACCTAACCCTTAAATCATTTAGAATGGGACAGCACAAAACAAAATGCACCTCATCTTTTGTCACTTGTTTACACTATGGACAAATTAAAATCAACAGGTGTGTGTTGTTTGTACCGAAATTTATGGACAGCAACTTCTGACATGCCAAGTCTGAATTTCGTTGTAATGATTTTCAGATGCCTGTCTAGATGCAATTTCAAATGCATTTCATTAGCTGCTATTGTGCAAAAAAAGTGTTATACAAACTGAATCTTTCACTGTTCTTAATATGAAAATCCCATTCTTGCCGTCTACAAAGAACCAACTTTTCCTTAAATGCAGTAAGGAACAGTTCACTCCCTCAACGCCTTGGTTTAGCCATACATACCCAAACAAATACATTTACTAGAAAAAAAAAATGAGACAAAGACAGAGACAGAGAGCACAATAAAACACAAAAACGCAACGAAATTACACGTAACGACTCACGAACCCACAGTACTTTTTTTCATTACATGAACTAAACAACACACAGCATCACATGGCAACATAACAATGGTTACAGATAGCAGCACAAGATGTCACATATTACAAGACCACAAATAGCAACATGTGACATCACACATAACATCAACACGATATCTGACTCACGAATACGTTACATCAAATGTATTAAACTACGACATCTTCATGCCTTCTCTTGATAAAGTGCAGTCGACCACACTGGCCCATTTAGGGCCTTGAACAAGGGAATCAAAAGCAAAGGCAAACTGAGAGAAAAGAATTTGAGCAAAATGAATGGCATGGAAAGACGATCAAGGCAAACTGAATAAAAGAGAGAAATCCAAACATAAAAAGAAAGAGAAAAGCAGACAGAAAGAATCAAAGGCTTGAACGGATTTTCTTTTTGCGTTTATAACTGTGACAGTCATGCATTTTTTTAAAAGTCGCTTATTGAACTCTAAAGGGATGATGAATCAATAGACTCTCTTCGTTCTGTGCATGCAGTGTAAAATGCATGAATGCAGTAATCTTTCTGCGTTCTACCTTTCCCTCTTTGTCCGTCTCGTTTGAGTGCATTTCTGTCATATGCACTTTAGTTAAATGAACGTACAGAGTTTCTACAATGCCAATGTGCTGTACATAAAGTATTTTACACACATAATCATCTCCTACGCCTTGGATGTACAGAAATGTATAAACATGTTATATCAAACGCGCACACCCAGTGAATTGCGCAGATACATAATGCATATGTGTAAATAACGCTCATGCACGCTTGTGGGCACACTGAGTCACACACATAGTGAGAGCTTGGACAGTTTTATTCGTTTATCTGGCCGGGCCTCTTTCATTATCATAGCATTTTTTTTTTTTAAACTGATATGCGTGTTTAACATTAGCCAGTTTTAGATATGGGTGATAAAATATGCATTCTTTCTGTCAGTTGTCAGAGTCTTGACAATGTTCCCCAAGGAAGAGATGTCTTCCACTATTTGAGACGTTTAAAAAAAAAAAAAAAAAAGACTTAATTTTTCCTCCAAAACAGACATTTTGAACCAAAATCTGAGCCATACATACCTGCAGAATGGGGTTTTAAAAGCTTTTTTTTTCTTTTGCCTCGACTAACTCCAGAGAAGTAGCCATTTTACTTAATATTTTGAATTTTTTTAAGTGAGAAAACGGCACACTTCAAGTTAAAGTAAAGAATATTACTTTTTGCAACCACTACGGCTATAATAGAGATTGTCTAGAATTTCATCATACCGTTAAAGAATATTTAATGGAAATAAAAGTTACTAAAGCTCTTGTAGCTTTTAAGGTTTCTCGAATTTTTTTTTTATTTGTTCTTCATTCAGGATATGTAAAATATGCTCCATGTGATTTTGAGGATTTTTTTTTCTCTTACTGTTTGCCAGCCAACTTTTCAGGGATCTTTTGGGGCTGGATTAAACCCATCTTTAAATGAGACGAGTGTGAAAAGATGTGTTCCCTTTTGTGGAGAATAGTCACCCACATACTCTTTGTAGTTCACGAGGCTTTACGAGTTTTCCTTAACTCTGTTTCTATGAGGGGAAAAGCGTGTATCTACTGGGTATGTTGTAAGTGGTTTGTCGTCGTCTTTCGTGTCTTGACAAACACATGATTTAAAATAAAAAACAGAGGCAAACTGGCAGGCTGACAAAGAGAAAGACAACACAGAAAGAATGAAAGGCAAACATAAAAAGACAACGACAAAGGCAAACAAAAAAAAAAATCAAAGGCAAAATGACATAG
>JADBJO010000948.1:337500-350000 GCA_016801955.1 Conus betulinus
TGTGTGTGTGTGTGTGTGTGTGTGTGTGTGTGTGTGTGTGAGTGTGAGTGTGTGTGTGTGTGTGTGTGAATCGTTTTCACATATTAGAAAATTCATCAGTTCTATACATTCACAACCCTCACGACCCAGCTGCAAGAAATTTTTTTTTGCACCTCACCGAGTCATGTGCATGCGGACCAGTGATTCAATGTGATCTGATCCGCCCTAGGCGAGATCGTATCTCAAATTCCTTTCGCAGTTTGCCAGCGGTGAAATAAACATATTATGTAATTTTCTTTCATCCCCGGTGAAAATGTAAAGATCCAGCCATTTACCTCGACTTTGCTTTAAAATCGTTTTTTGCGCACCTACGTTTGCAAATTTAATACCTTGTATCCAATGACTGCCGGATCTGCATGTAAGTACGTAGCCGATATTTCTGAAAATGTGTAGGTATGTTCATTATGGGTCACGGATGATTCCCAATGTTTTTTACTTTACCGTGAAGCTGGTACTAACGGCTATAACGGCCCATAACGGTTTTTTAATGGAAAATCTCAGAAAGTATGTAACCGATCTTTCTGAAAAATCTGTAGGTGTGTTCATTATGGGTCACGGATGATGCCAGACGTTTAACTTTACCGTTATAGCCATTACTAACGGCTATAATGGCCCCTAACGGTTGTTCTTTTTTATGGAATGTCTCAGAAAGTATGTAGCCGATCACTCTGAAAATTTGTAGGTATGCTAATTATGGGTCACGTATGACGCCCGACGTTTTTACTTTATCGCTATATCTGTTACTAAACGGTTTTCTTCTTTACGGAATATCTTAGAAAGTACTTGGCTGATCTTTCTGAAAATTTGTAGCTATGTTCATTATGGGTCACGGATGATGCCCGATGTTTACGTTTACCGCTATAGCCTTTACTACGGGCTATAACGGCCTATAACAGTTCTTCTTTTTATGGAATATCTTACAAAGTATGTGGCCGATCTTTCTGAAAATATGTTCATTATGGGTCACACGGATGATGCCCGATGTTTTAGTTTACAGTTATAGCCGTTACTAACGGCCCATAATGGTTTTCTTCTTTATGGAAAATCTCGGAAAGTACTTGGCCGATCTTTCTGAAAATTTGCAAGTATGTTCATTATAGGTCACAGATAATGGCTGATGTTTACCAGAATAGCCATTGCTAACGGCTACACCAGCCCAAGACGGTTTTTTTCCTCTTTATGGAATATCTCACGCGTATACATGATAAACTGGGAGTACGTTTATATATGCTTTGCATCTTGTTCTTTGTTGTTACATACATAAGCGCGCCATATTATCAAGCGCTGTCTATATAAACAAGTTTGTCGACGTTATTCTTTACGTCTGCGTACACTATACCGTCATTTTTAACCTTATCATATAGGGTGGGTGTCATAAGAAAAGGTTCACAAGATGATCAAACGTGAAGGGGGAGATCAGTTATGTAAACTGAAAGCAATATTGGTTCTAACTAAGGCTGAAACTTGGGGACACCAAAACGAATTGGCATGAAAGCTGGTGATCCGAAATCTTGAGCAAAAACTATTTGCCTTCTGTTTTATTGTTATTTAAAAAAAAATGGAAAAGGGTTGACAGAATCTGAAGTTTAAACCATACAAAGAACGTTTCCTCAAGAGAAGATCATGGTCAATAACCTCAAAATATCGACAAAATCTATAAATATCATTCCTGTAAGAATTGATGGGTTAAATGGCACTATTCTACCACATTGCTCTCAATTTGCTATGATCAGATTGAAAGAAAATGTGTGTAACGAAGTGTGTCTGCAGATTTTGTTTAGAATGCTTTTCTAGAGGATTAGACAAATTAGACAGAATCGATATTGGTCTGTAGTTTAAAAAGTCATTGGATCACTTGATTTAAACAATGGTAATTCTTTAGTTTCTTTAAACACTGAGGATAATAGAATTTCTACATACAAAGATTATGCATATAAGAAAGAATATAAAAGGCGCAGACATTTTCAAAATTTTGCTATTTATATTATCTAACCCCAATAATCGGATTGTTTCAACCAATTAAGTTCTATATATACATCGTGTACTCTGATGAACTGAACATGAAGTCGAGACCTTATTCAATTAAAATAACATAAAATAACAGCTTTTTTTTCAAGTAACAAGTGTTCGTTATGTTTCCCACAGTCAACAATCTGTCTTTTCTGCTATGGTAGAAAATTAGCTATTGAAATTTTTCTGAAGATAAAACTGTTCATGAAGGTGCTACATGTGTTGATGATTTATATCAGATAATTCATTACTTGCTTGCCAGATCGATTTTGTGTTTCCACCCCCCCCCCCCCCAAACACACACACACACACACACACACACACACACACACACACACACACACACACACACACACACTCCGACCCTGTCACCACCCTTAAAAGAATAAATAAGATCGCGCAATTTTACGAGCAAGTCTTTTCAAAGCAATTGTTTTGTTTCTTAACCTTTCTGTTTTCATCCTGTGGACTGTGCCTGGCTGTCATGAATTATGACGGCAGCATCGTTCTCATCATTCAGGCATGGTGGTTTCCCCTCAGGTTTGGCGCGTTTGATCTTAGAGGCCACATGTTTGTCATAGCTACGGAGAAATTTGCCGTACCAAGTTTCGAGCGCTTTGTCACGATCTGTATGCTGGAAAAACTTGAAAAACAAATCCGCCCGTGCATAAATCACGTAATAATTCTTTCGCGTGAAAAGAGATGTAGCTACGGACCCAAATTAAACATAGAGGGAAAAGATCTCTAGGACCATATACTGTCGCGGACATTTTTGTCATGTTAATCGGGTTGCTTACGTTTATACGATCAGTGAGTGTTTCGGTTTGCGATGCTTTTCTTGTTAAGGTATCTCTTAACTATGTTGAATCAGTTGACTTAAAAATGTGTTTCCATCCATCATGGATGTTGAAATCGCAGAGCAAAACATCTTTTGAATGAACGCGGATGTCCTCATCATGGTGTCGAAATTATCTAACTACGTTCATGAGAGAGAGAGAGAGAGAGAGAGAGAGAGAGAGAGAGAGAGAGAGAGAGAGAGAGAGAGAGAGCTTCCATATTTTCCAACATTCTGAGGATTTCGTGAAAGTAAGTCTGTTTATCTGTTTGATTGTTCCATTTTATTTCCAGTTATTACTATTTCCTGTTTCTATTGTTTGCAGTTTCCGACTTCAGTCTGGTCTTTACCCATAGGCATACACTTCACGCTTAGAATGCATGCCACAGGTTGAACAAATCGATCCGAAAAACATAACTGGACAGATGAATTTTTTAATGCAATTGAATTTTAAACTTACTGACAATCATAAGCTTAATAGATAAGCACAGCTTTAAAACCAAAACAAACAATTGGAAAAAAATAGGATTTTTTTTCCTTCATCAAAAGCAAACGTTAGTTTTCTGATAAATTTTGTGTTACTTTTAAATGGAGAAACCATTTTAAAAGGGGAAATTGAAATAAATACATGAATGATTAAACAAATCAATGAATACTCATGTAGAACACTCACAAGGTTTCAGACGTCAAACAGGAGTCAAACTCAACGTCATTCGCTCAGATCGACTACCAGCAAAAATACTCGATCCGAGTATTTGTGCCGGGCAGACGTGGCAAGATGCCCATGCGGCTGCCTCTATATATCTACAGCTACAGCTGCAGCTGCATCTGAATGCACGTCATACTTCTTTTTGATTGGTCGTAAACCTGTCACTGTTGATAAGCCGTGATATGACGCCCTGCTTGCGTCAAAAGGTCCAGTTTGATTTTGATTTCTTTCGTGAAATTGTTCAAGAGCAGTGATACACATTAACATTAACAGTGTTACCATTTTAGAGCGTAAAATAAAAAGAAATGATGACAGAATCGTAACTGTAATCGACATAAAATAAAACATCCTCAACATTTTTAAAACAGTAATACAGAGAGACATGCAAAGCGAGATCAACAGTTACGGTTACTATGCCCCAGTCAGTTCGTGTGACAATCAACATCGGAGATTGATCGTGACTATCATCGGTTGGACATTGTGGCAATCTGCAGTGTTCACTCTAGATAGTTCTGCGACATTGTCGTCAGTGAGGGCGGGGGGGGGGGGGGGGGGGGGGGGGGGGGGGGGGGGGTATGATGATGATGATAGAGGGTGGGGGCAGATGGCTTGGGAGACAGCTCAGCAGGTCGTGTTCTGCGTATGCTGAGAACCAGGCACCAAAGAACGAAAGAGAAGCGATTCCGTGGCAATGGAGTGTCTCCTGTGGTGGGTTTCCTCACAACAACTTGATCTTGATAGCTCCCTGCGCACTGCCAGTGTGGCGACTAGCGAAGGACGAATGTGGGTGTGGTGGATGTGCCGAAATGAACGGCTGGGAAGTAAAAGCACTGACTGAGAATAGAAAATGAGATTGCAAAAAAAAAGATGATGATGATGATGATGATGATGATGATGGTGGTGGTGGTGGTGTGGTGGTGGTGATGATGATGATGATGATGATGATGATGAGAAAGTTAGTTACAGAAAAAAATACTAATGACAATATCTTAAATAAATGTCAGCGAACCGCCCAGAGGCGTTGAATGAGAACGAGGCTGTTGGAAGGGAAATAATGTGTGAGTCAAAGTCGTAATGATGATAATAATATTACTGATAGGAATACTAATAATGGGTCAAAATATTTTATAAAAAAATAGAGAGAGAGAGAGAGAGAGAGAGAGAGAGAGAGAGAGAGACAGAGAGATTACAAGATTACTACCAGTCTTGGTGTCAATAAGTATGGGTATGGGGAAGAAAGGAGAGTGGGTTAGAGGATTCTTAAACAGCAGGGTTGCCGTGGGCAACAGTCCCAGAGGCTAAGGCGATGGTGATGTCAATGCTAGAGGTGGTAGTATCAATACTAGCAATATCATTACTGAATGGTACTACTAACAACGATAGTGAAGGTTAAGGTAATAAAAGCACGATACAGAAATATATTCAGAATATACATTTTTATAATAATCAAATAAATAAATAAACGAAACATGAAAAAGAAAAAGAAAATTGAATAATGATAATAATAATGATGATAAATGCATAAATAAAAAATTGAAAAAATGATGGTAATAGAATAAATAGATGAACATAAAAATAAAGATAAATAAAAAAAATAATAACAATGTTAATATTATAGTACTAAAGGTATTAATTCTGACAGTAAGGAGGGAAACGAACAAATAAACAAAAACAACGACACACAACCAAGGGGAGGAGAAAGAGGGGAGGACAGGAAGAACAGAAAGGAAACAGCGCCATATTGGACTATAGGCTGGACCTGGGTATCAAACATTCTGAAAATAGTTTTGCTGACTCGTTTTCAAACTTATACAAGACGCTTAAAATGGCCATAACAGCACGCTTCCCTTTACACAAGATCTTGGCAGGCAAACAAAAAACTTAGTTTTGTAGAAAAATATAAACCCAGATATTTGTAGGCGTTCACAATCGCAATTTTAGAATTTCCATAAAACCATTTTTCACGCGACGACAAATATCCACCCTTTCGAAAAACTATAATATTTGTTTTATCCATGTTTACTTTGAGATGCAATCTCTGCGCCACTGAGCACAAAAATTGTTCAACTGGTTTTGAAGCCCTATAACAGTTTCAGACATTAAAACGATATCATCTGCAAAAAGTAGAATGAATATTTCAGTCAAATCAAATGAAACACCATGTTTTTTCCCTTCTCGATAATTTCCAAAGCTAATTCGTTAATAAACAAAGAGAATAAAACAGGACTACAAACATCACCCTGCTTAACACCCTGTGTAATCTAACGTACTCACTAAATTTTGCACCACACCTTATATTAGCTTTAACATCATCATACATACATTTAACACATTTAAATAGTTTACCTTTTCCACAGTGTTTTGCCAGTATTGGCCACAGAAGCTTTCTAGAAATAGAATCAAAGGCCTTTTCGAAGTCTATAAATGCAACATATAACTTACGATTATTTAACAACTGCTTCTGAACAGCAGCCAGTAGAGTGAACAAGTGATCGATTGTACTATAACCCTTCTTAAAACCTGCTTGGTATTCACCGGTTATATTTTTTAATTCGATCCATTCAGATAATCTCTTGTTTATTATAGATCCATAAAGTTTACTAGCAATATCACACAAGGAGATTCCTCTATAATCATTAGGATTATTTGCGTCACCCTTTTTAAACAGAGGTAAGATGATCGATCTGGTCCAATTCTCGGGATACATTCCTTTTTCAAAAAGAACATTAAATAATTTTACAAGAAAATCGATTGCAAAGTCCCCTAAGTTTTAAAAAATTCACCAACAAGTCCATCAGGCCCTGCTGCTTTACCATTTTCAGTTTCCTTATTATAAATTGTACTTCATGCTTTGTAATTGGTCGATCGAAAAATTCAGAATATTCATCATCTAATAATGTTTCACTTTCACCAGTGTCTGTATCAACGCTGATATCCTTTTCCAACATGTTCTTAAAATGGTAATACCATTGCTCCATTGCGATTCTATTCTGCTTCTGTGCTCGTGTGTTTTAAACGCTTGCTTGACACTTTTCCAAAAATCCTCTTGGTTGTCCATATTAGTGACTATTTCTTTGAACATCTTATCATTGTGTGAGTTTTGCTTCCTATACAATAAATTTTTATACTCTGATCGTGATACACAGTATAAGTGTCGGTCATTTTTGTCTAAGGTTCTCTTCCATACCCTAAGTAACCTCCTGACATCCCTTTTAGCTGTAAACACTCGAAATCAAACCAGTCATTCTGTCTTTTTGTCCTGTTCACACATACTCGTCTTTCCATACATTTACCAGCTTCTTTAACAGTATTGATAAAACAAATCAAGAGCATCATTTACATTAATATCTATCAAATTAACAGCATGCAAAAACTTTAATTTCATTTCATCCGAGTGCATCATATTAACAAAGTCCGTGGCGCAATTATTATTCCAAACAAATTTCATTATATATCTCTTTGTTTCTTGCTTTATATTTTCACAATCATCAGAACCAGATGCACTCACATGAAATTCAAGAGGCATGTGGTCTGATTCCATCCGTTCTTTCACATGAAGGCTACAAGAAGATTGTATGAAATCAAAAAGGTCAGAAGAAGCAACAAAATAATCGTTCACACTACTACCAGATTCGCTGATATAAGTAAAACAGAAATTGTCATCACCAGGACATACACGTTTAAAATATAAATCTAGCGCGTTACACATGTTTAGTAAACTTTTGCCATAGGAATTTAACACTGTATCTTCAGAGTGACGTCTCATTTCAACAATACCAGACTTATCAAACCATGAAAATGTTTTTGTTTGTTCATCAAGTTGCGGTGAAACATCGGCCGTTCGGCCGTTAAAATCACCACACATCAATATTGACATTTTGTTCTTGTGATACAAATCATCTATTACACAATCCTCCAGTTGATTGATACCATTATCAACATCAAACACAGAATAGTATGGAGACTTTTCTGGGGGAACATACGAACATACATATAGAATATCATTCGTCAAATGAAACAATTTTTTATCAATAACAAACAACAAGACATTATCACACTCAGTACTCACTTTTGACACATATTTCATGAGATTATTTCTTATCAGACATATTATTCTCCCCCGATATTCTTCCACGCTGAGTGAATTTAACTGCAGGCTTCACAAACATGTTATGATCAGAAAACATGGAACACTGAAAATTGTCAACGAAAGTTTCAACAAGACAAATGAAATCAAAGGAAGAAAACATATTCAATAACATCAGGATCAGACAGTTTAGAGAGTAGTAAACCACAAATATTCCAATGTAGAAAAGAATAGGTTCTTGTGTTGCTAACATTCTCCAAAACCGAATGACAACCATTAATCACCGAAGAAAGCTTTTGTGCTTTCCGAACACTGACACTGTCACTGTCACACATTTCTTTATTTCCGTGCATGCATCCGGACACACTTTTCACGCTTTCAGAAAAACACACAAGGGTGCATGCGTACGACTGTCTTCGCTGTAAACAAACTCCCTCTCCCTATCTGAACACGGACTCGCAATGTCAGATTTTCTATTTTGAATTCCCCGTGCCGTGTTCACCTGCACATTGGACCATCCCCTTGAAACCGGTGTCTTTCCAAAATGATGCCCACTTGTATTTACACCTAACCTACTAACACAAAAAAACTATCTAACTCATCAAGAACATTTGTTTCACAAGGCCCGGCCGTATTCCTATGGTACCTCCACGATGCTTGTTTCATCACCAGTCAAGAAGAATTTCTTCCCTTCGATGACCAGGTGGTCGTAGATCATGGTGGCCCTCTTTCCCTGATCCTTGGCAGCTCTCAAATGCGGTGACAACTTTTTTCTAATTGACCGAACTCGCTGAGAATAGTCTCTCTGCCACGAACAGATCATTCCCTTTCAGTTTCCACTTCGCCTTCAAGATCTGGACTTTTTCTTTATAGAATGTACATCTGGCTATCACTGGTGAGTCCCGTTTAGCGTTCACACGATGAACTCGGTCAAAGGAGACGTCATCAGTCAGATCCATCTTGTCCGTCAGCATGTCCTCAGAAGGTTCTCACATTGCTCAGGGCGTCTCCTTTTCAGCTCTGGGAATTCCATGCACAATGATGTTATATCTCTCTTTGATCGGCGGCACTCTAATCGTCCGTTTTTCTTTCTAAAGCTTTCAGTTGTTCCTGCATGCACTTATTCGATTGTTCAAGTTCATAATTTTGACTGTCTTAAGATTTCTACTTCTTCAGTAAGAACCTGAACTTGATTTTTTAGAGACGAGAAAGATTCTTTTATCTCCCCGAGGTCTTCCTGAACCTTGTCAAATTTACCCTGCATATTGTCAAACTTCGCGCTCAAGCCGGTCAACATGGTCATGACGTCTGTCAAGGTAACTTCAGACCCCATCTTACTTTCCTCATGCCTGATTGACTGTCCACTGTCCTCCTGACATGCAACGCCTTTGTCCAGACTCATCCTCGAACTGCTGCTCGTTAGTCGGGACTGCTTTGCACTGGCAGACTTAGGAGGGCCAGGGTTAAGTTCAATATCACCGCACTGCATGAGGATACCGCTCCAGAAAAACTCAATGAGGGTCAGTCCAACCATGACACCGTCTAACCGAGATCTCGCCCTTAATGTCCGACATCTAAGTTCTTCCGTCTTCTTGGCCCGACGACACATGAAATTAAAAAATACAGTCACAAAACATCCACATGTTGACCGAAACACGAGCGGTACTGCAGGCATGGTCCAACACAGGTACAATGACCAACTGTCTACCCTCAGAGTGACCAACAACAGTCGTACTGTGCAAAAGTAGCGGGACCGATGTCAAAACACGTCATGCACTGAAGAGTACACGTACACTCCCCCCGAGAGAGAGAGAGAGAGAGAGAGAGAGAGAGAGAGAGAGAGAGAGAGAGAGAGAGCGTGTTTGTGGTGTGTGTGTGTGTGTGTGTGTGTGTGTGTGTGTGTGTGTGTGTGTGTGTGTGTGTGTGTGCGCGCGCGCGCGCGGGCGTGTGTGTGTGTGTGTGTGTGTGTGTGTGTGTGTGTGTCCCACTGTGTGTGCGTGTGTGCGTGTGTGCGTGTGTGTGTGTGTGTGTGTGTGTGTGTGTGTGTGTGTGTGTGTGTGTGTGTGTGTGTGTGTGTTGTGTGTGTTAGTGTGTGTGTGTGTGTGTGTGGGATGTGTGTGTGTGTGGGGGGGGGGGGGGGTGCGCATAGTTATCAACATTTCCACAACATATGCATAGGAAAGAGGGAAGATGGAACAGGAGTTCATGTTGAAGAAATAGTGAATGAAAATAAAAGAAAAAACAAATGAAGTGAAGGAAATGGAGTGGACAAGCATCTGAATAAACAATAGACTGATGTGAGAAATAGAGAGGGTGTGGTGAAAAGGGAAAGGAAGATAGCTATAAGTTATGTGTAAGGTAAATATTGGGAGATATGGTAGTATGTGTGTGTAGTGGGAAGAGATATTGTGGGCTGAGACTGAAGTGATGGGTTGGTACATGTAACTTTAAGGTGTTGATGGTATGAGGGTGGAGGGAAGAAGGGGGTGGGTTTATATACTCACTGGGGGAGGGGGAGGGGGGGGGCAACATATTCACACCTATACACAATCTCTGTCTGTCTGTCTGTCTGTGTCTGTCTGTCTGTCTGTCTGTCTCTCTCTCTCTCTCTCTCTCTCTCTCTCTCTCTCTCTCTCTCTCTCTCTCTCTCTCTCTCTCTCTCCTCTCTCTCCCCCTCCCCCCCTTTGTTTGGATTTCCGCCTGCAGTCGTTTCACTTTGCAACTAGATCTGACAATATCTTGTCAAGAGAATAAAGATTATGAAAATAATATGTAAAATCTAAGACATAAAACACTATTTGCAGTAGAAGGGCATCTCGGAGTCATGACCTGGATGTGGCCCGGCCCCCTTAGAGTGTAAGGAGTTCAGGGTTGAAACACTTGTCGGGGGGGGGGGGGGGGGGGGGTCTCTTCTCTGAAGACTTTTGTGCTCTCAAACTCTCCCTGGAGTTTCTTCCTACTATTTGGTCCTCCTGCTATCAGGAAACGCCTGGCGTGGCCGAACAAAGAAAGGGAAACTGTCATGAATTTATCATATTCGACATTCAGCTTATCCATTTCCACATAACTACATGTATACAGAATACCCATACACAAACCATCAAGCTCTATTTCACACTGAAACAGAATCTACTTGGACACGTACGTCCAGACCTGCCCACTGCAAGAGCCATTGACTGAGATATCTAAAACGTAAACTGTAAGAGGGATCCAAACCAAAAATCCTTTTAAGGGCAGCAAAGACTGCACCAGCACAGCCCAGACTGAAAGACGTAAGGAACAATAACGTCTCCTTGAACTCAAAGGGCAGACTCCTGCGTGCATCGGTATACCATCCTCCTGTGTGCATGAAAGACATGGACCCTCACAGCAATTTGGAAATAAGAGTTACTGCAAAATTGACATTAAGTATACTATCTGAAGACAAGAATTCGATTATGGAAATGAGGTGTTGTTGCAAAAATTAACGTCAGGTATACTATGATGTACTGTCTGGAAAGAAGAATTCAAGTAAAGGGAAATGAGGTGCCATCGCAAAATTAACATCAGATACACTACCAACTACGAAGAGTTCAATCTATGGAAATGAGATGTTACAACAAAAACAAACATCAGAGTTACTGATCAAATCACCTACGAACACGTGCTTCACCTGTCAAGCAGCACTCCAGCCATATGAAGATCTGCTGACATCGGTGAAGAAGGAACACCGATGTGGTCATGTTTCAAGATCCAATGTCTTTGCTAAATCAATTAACCAAACAGCTTCAGAGAAGGAGACGGAAAGGAAGTTAGAAAATTATACACACACACACACACACACACACACACACACACACATATATATATATATATATATATATATATATATATATATATATATATATATGTGTGTGTGTGTGTGTGTGTGTGTGTGTGTGTGTGTGTGTGTGTGTGTGTGTGTGTGTGTTATAATGCTGAACAGTTACGTAGTAGGGGAAAACAAGCGCAGGCTAACAATTCTTCCGTCATTATAGTAATGACGTGGCAAAGATATTTTATATATATATATATATATATATATATATATATATATATATATATATATATATATATATATATATAAGAAGGAAAAGTATGAAAATAAATTGAACAAACAAATCGTAATGATGGTGAGGCGACTCGTTTCGATCCTGAAGTCCCTCAACAAGGAAGACAAACAAAAACCAATCCCCGTCCGACCAAGATAAAATAAAATACAATAAAGATTTTTTTTCATGTAATAATGAAGCAACGCGTTTCGATCCTGAGGTCCTTCAACAAGGAAAACAAACAAAAACAACCCCCCCTTCCCCCAAAAAATGAAATGAAATGAAATGGAATAAAGTAAAATGAAATCAAATGATTGGAGGAGAGTGCAGTGATTTAGCTGTGCATAGATCATATCCTTTGCAGGGTGTTTGTGTAGTATGACGAGGGTTTTCTGTCTTGGGTATGTAATTTTTACCTTTGAACAAAATGAGGAATAAGGTAAGAAAATAAAAGGTAAATCAAGTTTTTTAAAAGAATGTTGTTTGTTTTCAATATTCATAGATAATCAAAAAGGCAAGAAACAAAATAGAAATAAAAGCCAGAAAAGATGTGAAGTTAACTTTCAATCTCACGCCATTTCTTTTCAGTTAATGTCATCTCTCGACAATGTCCCGATGCACGTGCATGAGAGTCACGTATCTTGTTAAGCATGTGATGCCATGGTACATTTTTGCCTTGAAGCAAATTGAGTAAAAGATGAAAGAGAGAATACTGTTGTGACATGAGATTCTTTGCTATGATGTGCAGCT